>WIXG01000419.1:0-60107 GCA_009869945.1 Mesaphorura yosii | reverse complement strand
TCGAGCAGGTAGCCAGCAAATATGAGAATGCCCGCTCGGTTAATTCGGTCGGTGATCACTTTTAAGTCGACGTATCCTTCCAAGATTGCTTTGGCGCTGCTGGAACCTTGCCTGATGGAGCTCCGGTACTCGATACAGCACCAAGCATACGTGAAGAGACACAATTGAATGCAGAGGTCAGCGTAGAAAGCCGTCAACTGACTCCAGAACTGGATGACTACCTGTCCTGCGCAGAGAGCATAGTCGGTCCAGGCCAGCGGCAGTTGCTGATTCACAAGATCCATGAAAAACATGAACCTCGTCATTTGGGCCGACTGCAGCACAAAATTGATCGGAGTCCATTCATGTAGCTCAAGTCGTGCGCCCGCAACCACGCTGAAGACGGCCATTGACAAATACAGTATACACATGACGTTGGCAAGAAGGTGGAATCTGTCTCCGACCCGGTGGGAGGTCACTGTTTTGTTTCGCCCACGAATATCTTGGAAAACAGCCAGAAATTCAGCTTGGTTCAGCCAAAACGAGAGGAGAAAGACGACTTTGTGGAACAAATTTATCCAAAGGGTCGCCTGCAGAACCCCCACGTACATTGTCACAGTCGCCGTCTCTCCAACGTTAACTGCGTCGAGATTGGATGAATTGGACTCAAGCATGTACACAGGTGCGTCTTCAAATGTTGATGGTCGGATGTACGAAGCAAATGCGTACACCGTCATCAAATGGGTCACGGCACAACAGATTTTTTGTCGCATGCTGGTGTGAATGGCAATTGTCCCGGAAACACAAGGAATAATTTTGTACGGTAGCAGTTGGAGAAAGTAGCCAAATCGAAAGTATTGCGTCAAGAGTTCCAAGACTGAAGGTACGATGATCTTGTTCTCGATCTCAGGGATACGTTTCTCGGTGGAGGTGCCCACCGCAATCGGAAGCGGATTGACTTTGACTTGAAGTTTCCCGGTTGGGAAAAGCGTTGCCCGAGTCAAATTCTCCGCAAACATCGCTGTTGCTGTACGTTTACGACTTGAAGCCTGTCTACCCGAACGTGAACTAAAGCTGGTGGTTGTCTATTCAATGGAATTGGTGCTCCACTCTCGATAATTTATTAGCAAACTTGTGTTAAAGTCAGAATAAACTGTCAATTTTATCGCACTTTTTCTTTGCCAGTGCATTGAAGGGTAATTAAATATTCAAAATTGGATCGACCTTTGGCGTTGGCGCTGTCGCCATATCGCAGTAATCGCCAAATGGCCTCGCCCTCGGGCGTGGCGCGTGGGCTCTGAATTGAATTGCAAATTGAATAATCTTCCGCCAAGGTTGGTTCCAGTGCAGTGCTGGGCAATATAATTTTAGTGCAGTGAAGGTGACGAAGTGGAGACAGAATTCGCTACGAAATGGCACGAAATATTCTACTTTTTCAGCTGGAGTACAATCACCGCGTAAGTAATGACCATGCCGATAGCCTGGAAAGATTAAATGAATTAATGAATACGAATTAAATTAAGTCGTGCACTTTGCTAACCGTTCCGGTAAAGCTGTACGTGATCGTCGCGAAACCCCCGGAAATTCCGACCCTGTGCCTGTTCAGCTCGTTGGTCAAGACAACCAGTTGAGTTCCTGTCAGCTGCTCAGCATTTCTCGAGTCAGCAATCCATTCAAGCAACTGCCACTCGACCTGATTATTGGCCCAGGAGGCGGCGAACAACACGACGAGGGATGAAGTCATGAAGAAGAGGAAGCGTAGCTTCGGGAGCCAATCAGTATCTTGCAGGAGCTCGGTCATATGGACGATGCCGTACAACATTTCGAGGAGGTATCCAGCAAAAATAACTGTGCCCACCTGGTTAATCCGGTCTGTGATCACTTTCAGGTCGGCGTACACTTCCAAGATTGTTTTCTCGCTGGAGCCGAATCCTTGTTTGATGGTTTTCTTATATTCCAGACAGACCCAGGCGTACGTGAATATGCACATGTGAATGCAGAGATCCGAGTAGAAAAGAGTCAACTGACTCCAGAACTGGATTACGACCTGGATCACACAGAGAGCGTAATCCGTCGACGTTGGCAGCTGTTGTGCCGGTGCTGGCTTCATGTAGAATATGAATCTCATGAATTGAACCGATTGCATCACGAAATTGGTCGGTGTCCATTCCGTTAAGGTTAAACCGAGTCGTATGCCTCCAAAGGTGCTCAGGACCGTCATGGACAAGTACATCACGCACAAGAAGATGGAGAAGGTGCGGATTCCGTTTCCTGACGTTGATGCCCTGATCCGCCCGCGTATTTCTTGGAACATTTCCAGAAATCTAGCTTGGTTCGTCCAGAACGAGCAGAGAAAGACAGCCTTATGCAACACGTTGAGCCCATTCGCCACCAGCACAGCGCCCTTGTAAGCCATGGCTCCTTCGTCAACTGTAACTGCTGCGCCGAGGGCGAGACCGGATCCATGTACGTCGTCGTGTGGTGGGGGCGGTTGCCGAGCGTACGATAAAAATGTGTACAGTGTCATCAGCGTGGTTAAGGCACATGAAATCTTTTGCCGCGTGCTGCTTTGAATTGTAAACGGCCCGGGTCCAGACTCACATTCCCCAGTAGGGACGATCTTGTACGGTAGCAATTGGAGAAAGTAGCCGAATCGAAAATACTGGGTCAAGAGCTGCAGGCCCGGTAGCGTGGCCGGTGGAGTTCTTGTCTTTGTCTTGGCGCTGGTTGGCTGGCTATCATCATCTGCCGCTACTGCAGGAATGTCCATCGAAATCGACTTGACTTGGAGCTTTCTGGCTGAGGCTGGGGCTGGAATGAGTGGTGGCCGTGTATTCTCTGAAGCCATGGCGAATTTGTTTGCGAATGGCCGACCACGAATCACGAATCAGTCGAATCGTCGCCAACTACGAAAAACTGAAACTTTCTTTGCACACATACCTTGATAGAATCTGTAATAGTAATGGGAAAATGCGATTAGTCAAAATGAAAATGCAATAATTTCCATTTGTGTCTTACGAATTAATGATAACGACAACGAGAATAAGTTGGTGTAGACATTGAATAAATATCATGACAATCAATTGAATTTTGTCCGCCCTGTTCGTTGCGTGGCATCATCGTCAATGATAATTGAAGCGCTGAACGTTAGACGGTGGAAAATTGGAAGTTAACGCTGGCTAGAGTGTAGAATTATTGTTTAATGAAGAATTGTTAAGAATGGGAACAATTAACAAGTTGTGTTATTTATCTACACAAAGACAAAATAAGAGTTAATCAATCTCATTGTCAAAAGTGTACGTCGCCCTGAAGGCGATGTATGATGCTTGCTGCTGCTGCGCGTTGCAGTTGATGTATCGCACGTACGAGGAGACGGACGACCCTCGCACGATGATGGCCAGGCTGTTTGGGTGCGGAGTGACCGTGATCAGCTGCTGACCATCTCCGTCCACGTATATGATTTCCCCTCCGTAGGATTCTTGCCACTCAAAATCACCAGCAAAGTAAAAGATGTCGATGAGTTGTGTGCTATCTTCTTCGTCTTCTGTGTCTTCTTCCTCGTCGTCTTCACCATTTGCACCGGTTCCTTCGTGGTGCTTCACCAGTTGGTAGCATTTGTGGCCATACTTGCTTAGCCGGGTGACCGCTTTTGTGCTGGGTCCGAATTCGAACTCTGTCAATGTCTCCAGTAAAACGTGGAACTCCTTTGATTGGAACACATCGATCAGCTTGCTAGCGCTGCCGACTTCAGCTTCCCAGCAGTGTTCGACGTTCGGTGGGCCCTTCTCGCTCCATTTGACGACGTCCTTCAGTTCCTTCAGCACATGCCCATAATTTTCTGGATTCAGGAAATCAACCAACATTACTTCGGAGTCTTCTTCTAGCTGTGCGTTGATTGGTGGCTGCGTTGTGGCATCGAGGTATGTAGAATTAATAGCACCAGCACCTTCGAGCATTCCCAGGGACTTGAAAATCGGATTGCAGATATCTGCTTCGGGCCTTGGGAGCGGTTCTCCTAGAAACCATCCACTCAGCGCTAAGCGACGAACATCAGACTTCAGCACTTCGCTCACTTGATGAAATGACCGGCAACTGACATCGAAAAACACAAACTTGTTGAATTCAGGCGTGATTGAGGTTTGCACCGTCGTTGGGATCAGAGGATACTCCACTGCTCCGAATAAATCCAGCGTTCCTCCATAATCAGGCTTCCAGTCTCGGCTCAGGTACAAAATGAAGGCAATTCGTCGGGATTCGAGTTCATCGTCGTGGCACAGAAGGTGGTCGGTACGTTGATACTCCGACAGAAACATGTCCACTTGTCCATTCAGTGGCAGGCCGGTCAACTCGTTAACAAAGTGGAATATTTTGTCTTTGAAAAATGTTCTCATATCCTCCAGTCCTGGAAAATCTACTGTCGCCAAATCCAGTGACTGCTTGAACTGAAACAAGTCGCTGGACTTCTCAAGAAACGTAACTTTGTCAGAGTATGCTGTTTCGATAAAGGAATCCAACACTTTCGACTCGGCGATAAAGTTTCCAAGTTCACAATGCTGAAACGGCGTGGACGATAGCTTGCAGCCGGAATCGGCATCTGAAAATAATTAAATACTTTATTTAGGATCCGATTCAACTAACAAGTCATTAAGCTATTCTATTCTAGCACTCTTACCTTTCAGATCCTTCCCACTCGCCCAAGCTTGCTTAAATTCGGCCAATTTCTCGGTCACTGTCTGATTGATTGTGAATTCAGACAGCTTAGCGCGTTTCGGGCCTGTGTTCTCATTTGAGCCCATTTCTAGACTGATGAACACGTTCTCAGATAATACGATGAACGTTCGTCAGGTCTAATTCCTAATTTAACCGGTCGGTCCAATTAACTGAAGAGGATGAAGTGCAGAAGCACCAGCACATGTGCGTTTACGTGAATCAAATCTGTCCCAGCCGCGGGCTGCTCCGTTGCGGGACAAGGCAAGGACTGAGAATTTTCATCTTGTGTTTGCTTTGAATTCTGAAAACATGTGCGGCTTTGACTTGGATTAGAATTCTTGACCATCTTAAAGTGTTCATTAGCAGTAATCAGTTTCTAATCAGATATTCAGTTAAGTATTCCTTACTTCGAGTACTATTCAACACCTTCAAGATGGTGATCGTAATCGGCATGGAGGGCAGTGCGAATAAAATTGGTATCGGCATCATTAATGACGGAGTGGTGCTTTCAAATCCGAGGAAAACATTTATCACACCGCCCGGAGAGGGTAAATCATTAAAATCGTTTGATCTACTTCCTTATCAGGACGGGTGAAATACATTTTGATGCCCGACAGGTTTCCAACCGAGTGAAACAGCCAGACACCACCAGTCAGTGATAATTGGACTTCTTCAGCAGGCGTTGGACGAAGCGAAGGCACCAATAGCTAATTGCTATTCACCTTAATGCAGAAAGAACTTATCAGCTAATCAGTTCCTTGTTGCTTTCAGGTGCAGCCCGAGCAGATCGATGCCATCTGCTACACAAAAGGCCCCGGTATGGGCGCACCGCTGGTCACGGTCGCCATTGTGGCCCGAACCATTGCCCAGCTCTGGAACAAACCCATCATCGGAGTAAATCACTGCATCGGGCACATTGAAATGGGGCGAGCAATTACAGGGGCCCAGAACCCGACGGTGCTATACGTGTCAGGTGGAAACACCCAAATAATCGCGTTCTCAGAGCGCAAGTACCAAATATTTGGCGAGACGATCGACATCGCAGTGGGAAATTGCCTGGACCGATTTGCACGGGTGCTGAAGCTGTCGAATGATCCGAGTCCTGGATACAACATTGAGCAGATGGCCAAAAAGTAAGTCACTCGATATTTTGCTGTTCATCTTAGGACAACGGCTGAATCTGGATTTCTCTTTTCTCTGCAGGGGTTCAAAGCTCCTGCAGCTGCCGTACGTCGTGAAGGGAATGGACGTCTCTTTTTCCGGCCTGCTCACCTTCATCGAAGAGCGTGCGGGCCCGCTGCTCAAGAAAAAGCTTTACACTCCAGAAGACCTTTGCTTCAGCTTGCAGGAGACTGTGTTCGCCATGCTCGTTGAGACCACCGAGCGCGCCATGGCGCACTGCGGGTCACAGGAGGTGCTCATCGTCGGCGGAGTGGGGTGCAATGAAAGGCTACAGGAAATGATGGGTGTGATGTGCGAGGAGAGAGGGGCCAAGCTGTTTGCGACGGACGAACGCTTCTGCATCGACAACGGGGCCATGATCGCCCAGGCTGGGCTCGAAATGTACCGGGCGGGAATCAGAACGCCTTGGGATGAGACGTTCTGTACGCAGCGGTATCGGACGGACGAAGTGGAAGTGACGTGGCGAACGTAGCTGATAGCTTTTAGCAAATGTCAAAGCCTAAAGCGTATTGTTCTATGTATCTAATAAACCTTTATTTAATTACGGGTCATGACTCGATTTACTCGCCGTGCCGTGCTGGCCTGGCTGAATGCTGATTCATTTCTCTTTTCACTGCGTCTTGTACTGAAGTTCTACCAAATTCCTCACAAAACCGAGCGAGTCCTTCCCCAGTCCAGGCAGGCTGGCGTTTGTTGTGCTTGTGTTGCCCCACGAGACTGCTGCGCTCGCCAGCAAAACAGCGGGTCAGGAACATCACTGCCACAGCCACAGCTTCGCTTCGTCTGTTGAAGCTATCGATCGATTTTGTTTTGATACACAGCACAGCGACGACAGCGAGAATTTCATAATCACAAGCTGATTCACGCTTCACACTCAAGCTAAATCGATCTTGCTCCACGTACAAGTAAATTAATTAATTGTGGTAACGTAAAGTGAAGTTCAAACCAAAGGCAAAGGTAAAGGCCTTCTTCGCCCAAACCTGAAGCCGAATTCGCTCAACTTTTTCAATAAAGCATGTCTCTCTTCACGCTGCACGACGTCTGGTCGTACGACTGTCACGAGAGCAATCCGCACACTTTCTGCCACAAATCGGTCGTCATCGGGAACGTCGACAACGAGGAGGCCATCGATGGAGGAGGAGGCTCGACCGGTGCAACATCATTGGAAAAAGTGGTGCTGGCCAATTATTCGGGTCTCCTCCGCGTAATCGCGAGCGGAGGCTCCAACGCCCAGGCCGAAGCTGACGGCGACCCGCATGGCCGCCAGGACAAAGGGACACTGCTCGCCGAACTGCATCTCGGCGCTCCCATCCTGCAGATTGAAGCCGGTTACTTCCTAGGCATCGCAGACCAGCTGGACATCGCCATTCTCCACCCGCATCGACTGGGAATCTACACCATCACGAAGTTGTCTGGTCAGATCGAACACGGTTCCCAGTACAAAGTCACGCTGCTGTACGAACACCCGCTGAAGAGACACGCGTTCAACATGTGTTACGGGCGATTTGGGAGCCCCAGCGCGTACGGCGGCGCCGGAGCGTCTTCGTCTTCTTCGACATCGGCGCTCACGCCCACGCCGGTCGTCGTCGGCAGCGGCGGGGTAGCGAGTCGACGTGGCCGGAAGACAAACAAGTCGGGAATCGCAGGCATGGCGGAGGACGCGCTGGAGGAGACGAAGCGAGCCATGCGCCATGCGAGCCAGACATCAATGCCAATGTCGGGACACACGCTCACGGCGAAGCGAAAAGACTTCATATGCGTCCAGAGTCTGGATGGGACGCTGTCCTTCTTCGAGCAGGAAGTCTACACTTTCTCCTGCTACCTCCCTAACTTTCTCCTGCCCGGCCCGCTCGCATACGTGCAGGAGTCCGACTGCTTCCTGACGACGGGCTCCGACTGGGAGCTGCAGTGCTTCAAGTACGCTCATCTGCTCGCGATCGGGACCAGCGCAGGGACAGGCGCAGCGGGGCAAGAAAATGGCACAACGAAGCAGATACAAGAATCGAGCCTCGGCAAGCGTCTTGTAGCGGACTGGAGCTATTCGCTCGGAGAAGAGACGATCTGTGACATTCAAGTGCTCGCGACCAAGGGCCCGCCGAAGGGTCGAGAGCGCGAGCAAGGACAGGGACAAGGACGTTCTCGAACCCGACTGGTTCTGGCCACCTTCCGCCATTTGTACTGCTTCGACGTGTCTGGCGACCTGCTCTGGTGCAAACGCCTAGATTTCCAAATGAGCAGTTTCGTATCGTATTTGAGTAAGTCGTAACATATTTCAAATAATTTACAGGAGATTCAAGGATTAACACTTACCATCCTTGCCTAGACACGTCAAACGAAGTGATCACACTCGCGACGTCGATCGGAAGCCCCGCCCCCGAGGCGACGGACTCCAGCACCGGCGTCGAGCCTGACCTCGGCACTTTGTACGTGTTTAGCGGGACGGGCCTAAAGTGGGCGGCGAAGCTGCCGTTTGCGGTCGTGTTCATCGGACGGATTCCGATTGGGCACGTCCCTGGTGGGATCGCGCTTCTCAGCTCCCGCGGTCAGCTGGCGGTGCAGTGCCTTGGTACGGAGCCTTCGCTCTTTGTCGCGCCCACGGTCGAGAGCCGGGAGCTCGACTACGAGGCGGCCGAGCAAGAATTGACGCAGCTGCGGAAGACGATCAATGCACATGCGGCGGCGAGCGAAGAGGACATCGTCACGCCAAAAGACAATACTGTTGAAGTCAAGATGGAGTTTGAGGGCCAGAATACGCGATGGCTCGAACCAGAGGATGGGCAAGGACAGGGGCAGGAAATCGTAGCGCTCGTGGCGACGATAAAGCTCGTCGCTCGAGTCCGAGTCAGCGACGTCCGCGTGACTGTGTCGATGCCTCCGCCGATCGTCTGCACACTGGAATCGGTGCATGTTGGAGATATCGGTAAGAAACTTCGAAACTTATCCTTAAATATTCCTTGGTGCTGGCGGTAATCGCAAATTTGAAATGTAATTCGTTTTCTTGCGTGCTGTGCTGTGCTGTGCAGTTGGTCGCCACAATTACACTGTCGAGTTCCACACGGGCAGCGACGCCATCCCCGTCGACCTTGCCTGCACTCTCGCAGTGTTCTACACAAGCGACGCGGGTGTTCCTTACCTCGTGCACAAAACCGGGATTCGGATCCCGCTCTTTATCGTCGCGAAACCCTCACCGATCGTGGACAAGAGCGGAAATGCCAAACTGACTTTTGGAGTGAATAAACCAGTGCTCAATTTAACGTCTTTCTACAACGGTAAGCGAATCAACAGTAAATCGCCTAATAATTATTAAGCTAATAATTAATTAGTTAAACTAGTTAAAATGATTCAATGAAGAATATGGACTAATTTGACTCCGCAGATTTTGACTGGAGCACAGAAGCAGCAGCAACAACAAATTCAAGCCCGGGGACGAACGTTTGTTTCCAGCTCTGCGGAGGGGAGAAGGTTGCCGTGCTCGTATCGACCAAATCTTCAACTGCGCCTGGCGCTGACGCCGTGTCACGCTACCGAATCCAGTCAAATGCCATCGCCGCTATTCACCTTGTGTTCCACGATTTTGTCGAACGGCTCAGCCGCAAATTCGGACGGCAGGTGGGCAGTGACCTGGAAATCAGCATCATGAACCCGAGCCCGGGTGAGCAGCCACTGCTTGGCGAATACTTCCATGAAATCGAGGAGCACGTCGTACGACGGAGGCGCGAACTTCAAATTCGGGCCGACATCAGCGACCGCGCCTCGCAGCTTCGCGCTGTTCAACGACGGCTGCTTGTCCGATTCAGAGACAAGGCAATCAGTCCAGGCGTGGCTGCTCCGCTCACTCAACTCGAAACACTGCTCGACGGCAGCCTGGAGCAACTCCTCGACGCGCTCTACTTGCAGGAGCAGAACGAGGCCGAAAAACAAAAGACGGAGTGCAAGCTCGCGGGTGGTACGCGCCTTATGCTCGAACTCGCTCAACTTGCCGGGAAACGGAAGATTGACGACGTGAGCCTCGTCCAGGTGACAGCAGCCCTTTGCCCTGGCGCGCTACCAGACTTTGTACAGGAGGCTGGCTGGGAAGAGGCGGCCTTCACCGGACTATCGTACCTGAAAACGAATCAAGTCGTTTCGTGCACGGGGCTGGCGCAGCTGGACACCGCGAAGTTGCAGAAAGTGATTCGGACCACGCTGGAGAAGATCCGCCAACCATCAACGACGACGGCCAATCAAAACAACACAGCCGCGCCACCTGCCCACGCGTCTTCGCATGAAGTGCTTGCCGGTAACGAAATCGTGGAGCGCATGGCTTCTGCGCGGGGAAGAACGGCGCGTCGGCGCTTAGGTACGGCGGCAACAGCAGTGGGGGTTCGGAGCCTGGACTCGATTCCTGAGCCGGATCACGACCAAGAGCACCCTGAAGCCGTTGTACCGGATTCTGAGGTGGAGATTGAACCTGTCAAGGATTCCGTCAGCGGCGGCGCCAGTGGCGGTGGCCGGCTAAAGAAAAAGTCACTGACTGCAATGAAGCCTGAGCCTGAACTCGAACCTGAATCCAATCACCCTCCGAACAAGAACCACAACTACAACAATGCAATTGCACACAATAACAACAATGTAGATGACGATGATAATTTTTGGTAACAGTGCCTGTAATTTAAAGCCTTTAAGATTGTAATGGCAAATAAAGATTTTCAAAGAATTAGTACTCGAACGTGAACGCCAAGCTTCTACTGTACACAGCAAGTCGTGTAGGACGGTACGAAGAGAACGGCTACAAAAATGCTCAGGAAGTAAACAAATCGAAGGCAGACAATCCAATTTTGGGGTTCAAACAGGTCCGTGATGCTATTTGAGTAGTACGTGAGTATCAGAATCGGACCAATCGCGCTGTTTAGCGTATCGGTGACAGATTTCAAGCAAAAAAACAGCAAGTTTACGACGGGTGTTTGATAAATAACTTATATTCTTTGAAGCCCAGTATCTCCGGCTCGTCTGAACGGAATGGGATGAAACTTGGCAGGCCATACGCTATGCGAATTGGTGGAAGTATTGAGTTTGGTTCGCAGCACGTGTCAGAAAAATTAATGTGAAACTGCTTATTTTTTTCGCTTTTTGAAATTCGAATCAGAGTTTGGCCAGGAAAACAGTTTTACTGGAAAGCAAAAGATAGTTGTCGAGGGGCGTAACTACACAAAGTATCTACATGCACGGCCGTGGCCGCGTCGTGTTACGTGTAAATAAAATAAATAATAAAATAAAATATTCGAATTTAATGCTTTCATTTAAAGAGATTGTGGCATGGCGTGGCTGCGGCCGGGAATTTACGATTTGGGCTCGCTTTCGCGTGGCACAGCACCAAAAGCCCCAATATAGTTGATTCTTGCTATTTCTATAATTTTGGACGCAGTTTTCCTCAAGATTTTACTATTTGGGAATTACGTCAATGCTAATGTTCTCAACTACCACTGCTGCAGACGAGCCGATGTTCGATAACCTTCACATTAACGTACCAGCCGGCTGTGCTGCATACTTAAATCTAGCTTTCATTCTTCATTTATCAACGCTCGAATGCGACAGTAAATCCTGGCAATGGCATCGTGGAACTTGGCGGTAAGTAATCATGATTCTTCGCCATCGCAAATTTATCAGTTCTCTTATTTGTCTTGTCCAGGTCTCCTCTGTTGTGCTGTTGCTTTCATGCTCCGTCGTATTGGCTCTGGTTGCCAATACGACAACTGTAGGGACTCAACAGGAACAGCAGCCAAGACTACATAATGCTCAAGTCATATACAACAATGTGAGCTCCAGGAACAAGAGCAAGCTTGTTGTTCCAGCGCAACCACTTCCGCAGTCTTCCATCGGAGTAGTTTACAACCGTCAGGGAGTTGAAGACGGAGACTACGAGGACGAGGACGAAGAACTAGAAAAAGTTGTCCGCGGTAGCCTAAAAGGAGACGCCTGGAACTGATCTACGACGTGCCGTAGGAAGGTCTTCGAAAAATGAAAATATGGTTTGAAGAGAACCTCACTAACTTAATTCTTGCCTATTAAATAATTGCTGATTACACAATTATGGCCCGACTACGACACGTTTTTTAAAGAAATATATACAATTCACATAAAACCCTCACAAGGTAGCCGAGATTTACATTCTATCCTGCTCACTGCTGATTGTCCACGCGAATTTGTAAAATGATGACTGTGTACGCGATGACCACACTCAATGCTTGGAAATTACAGACGCAGATATCTAAGTCCGGACACACCGAAGATTTTTGTCGCTGACCGGGATCCGGGCGGGCACAGTCAATTAGCAAACTGTTGAGACTATTTGAATCGAATTCATTCTAAATTCTTGCGTAATCAGCTAGATTGATCAATATTTGAGTGGCTAGCGTCGAAATTGTTTATTTATTCTGATGTGCACAAATTGCACGAATTAATGAATTATTTCGGTCAGACTGAAGTGCAATATAAAATGAATTTCCTGATGCGCCTCCTCCCAAAGAGTTCTGGTGATATATTTCCCGCCTATTTGGCTCTTCTAATTGTTGCGAATTTGTAAAATGATGACAGCGTAAGTGAGGAACAAGCTCAATGCCTGAAAGTTATAAACCACTCATGATTAACGACGAAACTTATGAAAACATGAAGAGTCAGAAATCCTTCAGCAATTGACTTACATTCCCGATGAAGGCGTACGTGATCGTGAAGAGACCAATTGGCGAAATTCCCACTCGTCGTTGATTTAATTCGGTCGTAATCAGCACCAATTCTGACGTAGGAGTTTGCCTCATGCACGCCTGTTCGGCGACGAGCCAATTCTCAAACTTCGCCGCGAGTTGGTGAGCGGCTCGAGCAGAGATAGTTAAAGAAGCGAGTAGCAAGCTTACAAAAAAGACGTACCGAATCGCCAGAAGCCAGTTTGTGTCGGTGAACAGCTCCCCAACGTACATAGTAAAGAACACCATCTCCTCCGCTATGCAACCCAGCATCATTGGGGCAATTGTGCGGTTGATTTCGTCTGTGACTTCCTTGAGGTGACTGTAGCCTTTCAGCACGTTCTGGTCATGCACTAGGTTTGTGAGTGTCCCGATGAAGCACTGGACACTGCCCCGAAACGTCAGCACACAGATCAGAATGCACAAGTCAGAGAAAAAGGAATGGATATGAGCGCAAAACTGCAGAATGACCCCACAGAAAGCCAGCGCGTAGTCGATGACTGAAACAGGCAACGGAGCGTCTTCTGGTGGGCGAAGTTCACTTCCCGCACTTGGATTGAAGGTGAATCGAATCAGATCTGCCATCCTTGCCAAGAATAAGGACGGAGTCCACTGCCTAAGGTCGACTTGTCCATGTCCAGACACCGTGGACAGCACCGCCATGCTGAATGACAGTACGCAGAGCAGACGGGTCAAGAATTTCGGCCAATACAGGCTTATGGAAGTCGTCTGAGTCGGCTGCGACTGCCACACGTCTTGGATTCTGTTCACAATCGCCAAAAAACCCGGCTGCAGTGTCCACAGCGAACCCATGAAGACGAGTTTGTAGCTCAGGCTAAGTGCCCAGTTCACATCGCCCCCAAATAGTGTTTGGCGGTCGACGTCACTCCGACTTCGGAAGGCCGTGATGTATGACACGAGAAAAAGCGCTTGCACAACTGCCGTGCATATTCTGTGATCCCAGCTGGATTCCACGACGAATCCAGCACCGATAACACGGTCCCCAGACTCACTTCTAGTCAGCTTGAACGGCGACAAGAAGATGGAGTACGTGAATTTGAAGTATTGATGGAGGAATTCTATCTCGGAGCAAGCAGAAGCTTGCAGTGATTCTGCCTTCGACTTCATCTCATGCCGTGGACTGGTTGGGTTCCCTGTTGCAGCCAGTACGAGCCGGAAAATGGAGTCTGGCTCTTGATTCTTCATGATCGAAGATGAAATGTGCGGAATGACGAAATGGAGAGAAATGACCACACAATCACTCAAACCATGTGGTTTTTACTCATTTCTTTGACTAATTTTGCTCAATGCAAAGTTCAGACCAATCAAGCTCAGAACTACTTTAGCTAAAACAGCATTCAATGTCCACTTATTCAAATTACCATACCCAGTTGGAGAAAGACACGCTCGAAAGAAACAGCAGACGCCTGATAATTTATTTATTTACCTAATTCGTGTGTTGGCGCTAATTTTGAATTGAATGAGAGTAATTTTATCTAGGTCCACTTTAGTCACTACAATAAAATAATTGATTGATTACACAGTCCCAGCACCCACATTGTTAACTTGATTGCCGAATTGCAACACGATCACTGCATAGGTGAGGACGAGGCTGATTACCTGCCAAGCCAAATTCATACAAAAGGCGGAAACGAGGATAGGGGTTTTTTCCTTGGATTTATAAACTGAGACTGATTTCGGACTTACACTTCCAACGAAGCCATACGTGACCGTGAATAGTCCCAAAGGCGAAATTGCGACCCGATGGCGGTTTAATTCGGTCGCCAGCGGCACCAGCCGAGAAGTGGGGACAACGATTCCCGAATCCTGACCCTCGAGTGCCAGCCAATCACCGACCTCATGAGTCACTTGATGTGCAGCTCGGGCCGACAAGCAAAGAGCAGCCAGCAACGTGCAGACAAAAGTCAGGTACCGAATCGAGAGGAGCCAGCTGGTGTTTGCAAAAAGTTCCGCGATGTACGTCGTGAAGTACACCGTTTCCTCCAAGATGCAGCCCAGGAACATGGGCCCAATCGTGCTATTGATGAAGTCGACCACCTTTTTGATTTGCAAGTATTCGCCGAGCAGACTTGTGCCTGCGCCGAACTCGACCGCCTTCAGCCGGGTTCCCAGGGCGTGAAATGTAAGGGCGCACATCAGAATGCAAAGATCCGAAAAGAATGACAGCATTTGCTTGTAGAATTGGATGACAAACTGGATTCCAGCCAGGAAAAACTCAAACATAGACATAGGCGACCACAGTGGTGCTGATGCTTGCACTGTGCTTGACTTTGACAACTGGTAGTTTGGATTGAACATAAACTGTGTGAATTCTGCCAACCGTCGAACGTGTGTTGCAGGCGTCCATTGGCCAAGGTCGATGACTCCATGGCCAAAGACGATGCACAATATAACCATCATCAAGTAAAACCCGCAGATCACGGCGCCAAACGTCATCCGGCTGCTGATTCCAGAATCCGGAGGGCGCTTGCAGGTTTCAATGACGATATTCAAATATCCGACTTGGCGCCACCAAAGTGAAGCAAGGAACATGCTCTTGTGACCAACAGCCAACACGTTCATGACCACCCACGCAAAGAGCGGGAGCGGAGACGTTCCACGGCCCCGAAGACTGGTTGGGAGGGACGTTAGCCGAAAATGGGTGGTGAAAGAAAAAAGGAGGACGACATGAATGCAGGCGGAGAAGATCTTGTGCGCTCTGCTGGATTGGATTGTGAATCTGCATCCACTGATTTTTGAAGGAACCAATTTGAACGGGGAGAAGAAGAGAAAATATGTGACCTTGAAATATTGCATGAGAAAATCTGATGGTTCCGGAGACGGAGTCGACCTTCTGCTAGTTCTCAGCTTCAAGCTGACTGCGGGGGCGGGCAGCAGAAAGAAAATTTTTTGAGCCTTCATCGCTGCACTTGAATTTGGGGACTGGCTGAATTAGAATTACTCACTGAACACTGAAGACGTCCGAATTTTAATTCAATAATTCTGTCCTGTCCTGTAATGGCATAAATGTAATAATGGATTTGTAATTTCATAAAGTGTTTAATTTTGTGATCCACAATTGCTAAATTGCAGGTACGAAGTTTACATAATTCCAATTGAGTGAAATATCTCTCATTCTCCTTGCCGCTGCTCCGCCTTGAAAGCCCAATCCCTGTCCTGGTACTTCACCGCGTTAGCGTAGGCTACCCACAAGTGCTGGCGATCGACCATGCTTGCAGCGTGTACAGCCACGCGTTCGCGTATGCCTTCACGTCCTACCTGCGAACGGTCCAAGCCATGGGCGTGGACGCCCATGGCTAAGCTCTGGACAAAAATCCGAGCTCGAGGCTGGTCACACATTTGAAAAATGACACCGACGGATTCTGCATGTTCAGCGCCTCGTCATCGACCTGTTCTCCGTCATCACGCTGAACGACGTCATGATTCTTCTGCGGTAGCTCCTTTCCCTCGTGTTTGGATCCGGCTTGGGGACCTATGAACCCTTCGCTCAGACCATTCTCACTGGTTTGTCGGTGGTCAGGCACTTTCATGTCGTGCTTGCCATCAGCCTCCGATTTCAAGCGCTTTCTGTGTTCGGCCTCATTTTTGACGGGTACACGACGTACATTCTTTGGAATAAACTGAGTTGTATAGAAGGCGCTGTGCCTGCAAGGCGGCTCCTCGGCCACACCCACGGGGAACACAATCAAGTACTACGTTGTTCTTTGGCTTATTTGGCGACTCGTCAACAGGTGCGTCGCCTTCCTCTCCGCCGTCTCCTTCACAGTCGTTTTCTTGGTCTGCACTTGGTTTCTGTACCTGGCGTATAGAAGTTACAGCGGCTACGTGATGGAACGCGCTATCGCGATCGTGTTTAAGTTTTTGTGGGAGGCGGGTACAACAGTTACGTAGTGCTCATGCTCAGTCGGATTTACCGGGGGAGCCAAGAACTGATGGATTCATGGACGCACGGTTACGCATGGAGGTGGGCAGGACAAAGAAACGGAAAAGGGTGTCAGTTGGACCGGCGAGTGTTTCGGGCAGTGAAACCAATCAGAACGTACGTCGGAGGCAACATTTACTGGGTCAATTCGGCGGTGGTGCTCACTTTCTGGTACCGCGTCGTAGATAATGCTATTCTGCTGCTGTATTCGTTTCCTTTTGTCCATCACATGCCTCAATAAGTTAGAATTTGCTTGAATTATTTAGTTCTTGCTAGTAAACAATTAAATTATGAATCTTAAATTACAATTCAATACCTACGAATTTAACTCTTCATGGCCGAATCTGCAAGCAAATCACACCGTACGTCAGTATCAAGCTGATTGTGGTCCCAATGAATTCGTACGTGACGGTAAACAGGCCCAGGGCGTTGATTCCAACTCGGTTCTTGTTAAGCTCGCTGATAAGCACCGCCAGCTTCGACCCCGTCATGTAGTACGAATTACTGCCGACGCCCAACCAGTCCTCCAGCCGGCTACTGACTTGCTGCGTTGCCCTCGCCGCGATGAAGAGCGTGGCGAAGAGCGTTAAGAGGAAAAAGATGTACCTGCCTCGGAGGAGCCAATTGTTCTCGTTGATGAGCTCTCCAACGTAAGTTATGTAGTAAACCATTTCTTCCAGGAGACAACCGAGCAGGATGGGCCCACCAATCGCATTGATCTTGTCTGTCACACGTTTCAGTGTGGCGTAGCCTTCAAGGACATTTCTCGCGTCCCGCCCGCTGACGCTGAAGACCGTTGCAGCTCGTGTTTGGGCTATGAACCCGTCCGTCAGAGCTTTGAAGGTGATGGCGTAGACGAGCACGGAGAGATCCGAGTAGAATGACACCAGCTGCTTGTAGAATAAAATTATAAACTGAACGGCCGCCATGAGATACTCACTAAAGTCGAGGTGTGGGACACTTTCACGTTTCATGGCTTCCAAGTCCATCTCATTCAGGTTTTCTCCAAAGAACATGAAGCGTGTGAAGTTGGCAAGTTTCCTCACGTACGCCTTCGGCGTCCACTCTGATATGTACATTATCGAGTTGCCAGTCGTCGTGCAAACGGCAGCGGCCACGACGAATGCTGCACACACCGCAATGCCCAAAAGCCGGAGTCGTAGCTGTAGCCGCGGCTTCACTTGTGAGCCTGGATTTCTTGTGTTATCGTACCGGAAATCATTCATTTCGTGTAGCAGATCCAAGAATCGGTCCTCACTTTTCCAGAACGTGGCCAGAAACACGGCCTTGTAGCAGAGCCCAAATACCCAAGCCGAAATGCGCCCGAGGTACGGCGCAGTAACCGATTCGACCTGTTCGTTCTCCAAGTACTCGAGGGCAATGTACGTCAAAAGACGGTAAAAAGTGAGGGCGTGAATGATCCCGGCAACTATTTTTCTTATACGACCGCTCTCGACAACGAACTTCCCTGACGCCAAGCTCGTTTGGGGTTCGTACTTGAAGCGGTAAGGAAATAAGAAGAGAAAGTAGCCAAAGTTGAAGTAATGGCGAAAGACTTCAGTCGCTGTCGCAGCTGTGGCGCCGCGTGACGAAGTTTTCACTGATGGCTGGCTAGAATCTTGAGTAACCGCGAAAATATTGCCAACTGGGAACAAAACCTGAGCAACTGAGCCCAGGTTTTTTGGTTTCTCAGGTTTGAACTCGAATTCCATCTTAATCGGTCACTGTTCGAGGCCGAGGGCTCGTGCACTGTCTTGCTATGAATTTCCACGCGAAAACTGGACTCAGATCCTTCACTTCGTTAGAAAGTACTCAAAATTGATGTGATGGACTTTGGTAATGAAAATATGTTGACGAAGACGAAGTAGCAGCCAAATTAAAGCCGCTATCGGTCGGTCGGTTAAATTATTGGCTGGATTGAATTACTAAATTACTTGGCGAAGTGTAAATAATATGAAATATGAACGTGGGCAGTAAATTTATTTTATTCAATTACGTTAAGAATCAATCAACTAATGGTCAAATTCGTTGTTCAAAGCCCACTAACAAACAAAAGCCCCGAATAAAGTATATAAAGTTCAAGTTCTAAGCTGAATACAGATGGGAGCGTAAGTCATGATCAAATTGACGACTGTTTCAAGGAATCCGTAGGTCAGTGTGAAAATGTCCATCGCACGAATGCCAATTCGGTGTTTACTCGATTCGCTCAGTCTGAAGCTCGAGCAAGAGCAATGATACACTTGTGGGTTCCTGTCCACCAAAGCCGTCGTCTGTTCATTCAGCCATTCTTCCAGACCGCCACTGACTTTCTGGGCAATTTGTACGACCGTGAAAAGCGCCACGAAGAGAGGAATCGTGAAGGCCAAGTATCGTGCTTTCAGTAGCCAGCTGATGTGACTCGCCAGTTCATTGACGTAGGTAATGGAGAAAACCATTTCTTCCGCAAGACACACGAGAAGAATCGGGTCATATATTGCATTGATTTGGTCTGTGATTCGCTTTAGTCTTTGATATGCTTTCATCGACTGCGACAAGAAACCAGCGTCAGGGTCGGACTCAATCTGTCGCTAGTGCTGCTGACGGTTTCTTAATTGGCTCACGAAATCTGTGGAGAGGATATTCAGAGTGATCGAGCAGACGAGAATGAAGAAATCGGAGTAGAACGCAGCCAGTTGCCGTAAAAGGTGACGATGAGCTGCAGGAAGGCCAAAGTGTAGTCGGAGGAATTCAAATTCAACTCTACCGCTGCCGCAGTTTGGTTGTGCTCAGCTGAATGAAAATCTTGCATGAAGAACATGAAACGAGAGAAGTACGCCATTTTCCGAACGTATTCAGCTACTGACCATTCCGGTGCCACAACAACGAAGAGACCCGTGGCCGTATTGACGTCTGCCATTATCAAATACACGAGGCATAGCACCATCGCAGTAAAACGGGCTCGTTCATTTCCGGCCCTTCCAAAATCCGCGGAAGAGTTCAACCGCTCTTGTGGGCTATGGCGATCTCCGTGCCTGCGCCTGCGCAACTGACGGAGCCCGAGTCAGAATGCTCGGGTCAACGAAAAGTGTGACGAGCGGACGACGCTGGCGGCGATTCGATCGACATTTGTCGGCAAATTGTTGCAATTGCAATCCTTAACGTGAATGATTTGAAAGCACTCATTCTTTTAGAACCACGCATCTTTAAATCTGTTCCATTAATCAAATTGTTGAGTTGTCTCGCGCTTTATCTTGCTTGCTATATCTGACGTCCAGGTCATTTTGTATTAGAATTTTAAGAGTCAATTCCCTTGCAAAATTTAATAATTTGATAAATTATTAACGGGCCTTGCTAAAATTATGTGCGAAGAAGGCACACTTTGCCCCTACCTTGAAAATGGCTCAGTCAAATTTGTTATCAGTTCAACGCACAGCTGATAACAAATTATGCGAATGATGGACCATTGAATTGAAAATCGGTAGCCTTGCGTATATATTTTCTGCTATACTAAACGTAAAACTTGGAGTGCAATTCATTTGCTGATATTCTATGAAGTGTTTGTGTGAGGAACGAATGTCAACTCAACTTGACCGTATGGCGTTGGCGAGCGTGCATGAAGGAGCACGAGCCGGGTCAACCCAGCACAAAGGTCGCACATATTTAAGCACTGTCAATGATGATAATGAAGTTCTCATTCTCGATTATGTAACTGCCGTTATTTACTCTATTTGAGGCACATTTTATTCCTCGTATGTCGTAGTTTCGCAGTTTATTTCAATATTCAATTTCAGTCGTAGTAACTTATTCCTCTAATTAAGTCGCTGCGCTGGCACCTGGTACTACGATGACAGTCGCTTCTATTTCGATCTCGACGACGATCGCCTTCGTGGCCGTGATAATTTACTTGTACGTGCAGAGCATTTCTGAGCCCGTCTTGCTACAGACGAAGTATGGCCAAATTCGGGGCTTCAAAGCCGTTTCACGTGGCGGGCGGAGATTCAGCGCCTTCCGAGCCATTCCGTACGCCAAACCACCGGTTGGCGAGCGCCGTTTTCGACCGCCGGAGGAGTACGGCTCATGGGAAGGGGTGCACGACGGCAGCGCCACGATCCCGTCATGCGTGCAGGCCAACGCAATCTTCAAGAAGGTGTCCGGCCAGGAGGACTGCCTCATCCTGAACGTGTACACGCCAAACATCCATGCCGACCCGCACGTCATCGGCGAGGAGCTCCTGCCAGTCATGGTCTGGTTCCACGGCGGGCACTGGATGCATGGGAGCTCAGAGCTGTACGGCTCAGAGTACTTCATGGACGAAGACGTGGTGCTCGTGACTGTCAACTACCGACTCGGGGCGCTGGGCTTTCTTAATACTGGGGACGACGCTGTCAGCGGCAACATGGGACTCAAAGACCAGGTGCTGGCTTTGAAGTGGGTCAAGACGGCAATCAAAAGCTTCGGAGGCAACCCGAATCTCGTCACAATCTTTGGAGAGAGCGCCGGCGGCGGGATCACCGACCTGCACACGCTGAGTCCACTTTCGAAGGGTTTGTTCCATCGCTCCATCTCACAGAGTGGGACCAGCCTTTGCCCGTGGTCTCTGAGCGTCAACACGCGAGAGGCAGCGGAGGCGCTGGCCAAAAACGTGTCCTGCCCCACGAACAATGAGCAGAAGATGGTGCAGTGCCTACGCGGCGTGGATGTATGGAAAATTGCGGAGGTGCACACGGCAACGTTCGAACTGTTCCATCCG
Source organism: Mesaphorura yosii (assembly GCA_009869945.1). Classification (NCBI taxonomy): domain Eukaryota; kingdom Metazoa; phylum Arthropoda; class Collembola; order Poduromorpha; family Tullbergiidae; genus Mesaphorura; species Mesaphorura yosii. The sequence continues at coordinate 38,845 of WIXG01000419.1, read as the reverse complement.
ACGTCGTACATCTTCGGCCCCAGCATAGAGAAGGTGAGCGACAAGTCCACCGCGTTCCTCGCCGAACACCCGCGTGAGATCTTGCAGGCGGGGCGCCAGGCGACGAAGGTCCCGCGCATGTTCGGAGTGACTTCGCACGAAGGGTGCTATCGCTCGGCCATGCTCGTCGACAACGAGCCGGCAATCGCCAAATTGCAGGCCAACTGGAAGAAATTGTTCCCGAGGCTGTACGCGTACGATAACAACCAGAAGAAACAGGGAGACGATGTCGCGGAGAAGATCCTTCAGCACTATTTTGGAACCAAGGCGCTGTCACCGTTGTTTTTCACACCAGAGCGATACGAAGAGCTGACTCAATCCCTCTCGGACCGGTACTTCTTCAAGTGCACGACGGACTCGGCGCTGCTCCACGCTCAGGCCGGCGACGGCTCCAAGTCTCCCGTGTACTTGTACTTTCTCTCCCACCGCACTCCAGCGTTCAAGTTTGGGCATGCGATCGCAGCCACGTCGAAGGGCAGCAAGAGACTACCGGCACTGGCAAACGCTGCTATTGGGTACGTGCGAAAAGCTGTGCACGACGCGTTCGGCTGGGAGACATTTGACTACGGAAATTGTCACGTGGACGATGTCTTGTATTTGTTTGAACTTATGCCGCCATTGTTCAGTGTCCCGACTGGCTCGGATCGGTACGAGCTCTCGAGGGCGATGATCAAGGCCTGGGTGACCTTTGCGAGGGACGGGTAAGCTTAAAAACTAAGGAAACCTTACTTTCCGGCAATGAGTTCGTCTAACCTTGCTTGCATTGCAGGAATCCTGGCAAATTCAAAGGAGTCAACTGGACCCAAGTCGATCCGAAAGACAAACAACCGTCATTCATGGCCCTGAATAAGTATCCCGTCATGATCAAAGAGCCTTACATGACGGGCAGGAAGTTTTGGGAATCACTCAATCTCGAGAATTGAGTCAAGCAATAAAATACGCCTAATTTGCTGCTGCTTGTCGGAAAGATTTTACTCAGACTATTCAATTTAATCAATTAATCATGGCCTAAGCTGTAGGCAGATAACGGCGTAGGTTAAAATCATGCTGACGACAGTGCCGACAAACCCATACGTCAAAGTGAAGATCCCAACTGCACGAATGCCGATACGGTTATTATTCATTTCGCTCACGAGTAGTGTCAACTTAGAGTTGGGCATGGACATGCCAGAACAATCGTTTGCCACAGCCAGCCAGTCCTCCATTCCCCCGCTGACCTGCTGAGCCGCTCTTGCGGCCGTAAGAAATGCGATGAACAAGGCGGCGGTGAAGAAAAGATAGCGGCTTTGGAGAAGCCAATTGCTTTCACTAGCCAGCTCACTGATGTACGTTGCGAAGAAGACCATTTCTTCTGCAAGACAAGCGAGAAGGTTTGGACCACAGATTGCGTTGATTTGGTCCGTGATTCGTTTCAGTGCAAAATAACTTTCCAGAACCTCGCAACCACTAGTAGAATTCTCCTCCTGCTGGCTCAGTTGGTTCACGAATTTGGCTGACAGCATGGTGAAAGTCGTCGCACAGGCCAGGATGAATAAATCCGAATAAAACCCCACCAGTTGTCTGTAAAATGTGATGAAGACCTGAGCAGATGCCATTGCGTAGTCTGAAAAACTCAGTCTCATCAGCTCTCGCTCAGATGCAGATGTCAAATCCGACATAAAAAACATGAAGCGGAAAAACCCCGCCATTCTCCTGACGTACGTTTCTGGCGACCATTCGGACAAGTCAAAGACAGAATGCCCAGCAGCAGTACACAAGACCGACATCGCAAAGTACGCGCCAATGGTCACAATCGAAGCGGCACGCACTCCAGGTCCAGTCCTTTTTCGACTAAAATCATTGGTGTCATTCAGCAATTGCGCAAGCCCTTGCTTCCATTTCCAGAAAGTGGCGAGGAACACGAGTTTGTAGCCGAATCCAAGAGTCGCCAATGCCATTCGGGCAAAGTAGGGAGCTGTGACCTCCTGAATTTGTACGGTCGTCCATTCCTGTCGAAAGTAGATGAAGAGTCGGTACATCGTTAGTGACTGGATGATCCCACAGGTGAGGAGTCGGAGCCGGCTTGAGTCCACAGTTACAAACGACGGTGACGGTGTCCCGCCACTGTTGCTGCCGGAATGAATGAACTTGTAACGATAAGGGAATAGGAATAGAAAATATCCAAAATTGATGAACTGGCAGAGGACTTCTGTCTCTCTCGCCGGAATCGGAGTCGATTCAGAGTAGTGGCGGTGACAATGACTGACATTCTCCCAGATTGTGGATTGTGCCTGGAACTTACTGCCTTCAAGGGTTTGGCCCTTTGCCCCCGAGATTTTGAACATCGCGCCGACACGATGATTGGTGATGACGACCTATTTTCACTTACTGTCACGAACTGCGCGACCTTCATGACGTATATCCGCAGTTTATCCGTCTTGTACGAAGCGAGAATTTCAAGCCACTGCCCGCCCAAGCAAATTGTCAATTTATTTCCATTACTTTTCTTTTGTGCGGTCATTCAATCGCTAAAATGGGTTCTATCGATTAGGACAGCTTTCTTCCAGATTCTGACAGTCAGCACTTAAATTAAGTACGCATTTTTATCTTACATTTACATTCGAATCAAATTGAACCGTGAATAAATGAAGCTCCAGCTCGACGAAAGTCAAAGTTCACATGGAATTCCACTTGTTGCATTGAAAGCGTCCAAGGCTTAAAAGCTGAAGTTACGCATCCATTCACGAATTCACGTGAATTTTATACCGAACACATAAATTGTTTCATAATTTATTCAGCTCTTCTAATTTAAGAGCTGTCAGACTGAAAATGAGGAAAAATACGTGCTCCGCTCGCTTTTTCCTAAACATTAAAGTGCAATTAATTTTTCTTCACCTTTCCAAACTAAATAAGCGTCTCAGCTGTAAGATCACAGCGTATGTCAAAATCATGCTGACGACAGTGCCTATAAATCCGTACGTCACTGTAAAGATGTCCAACGCACGGATACCTACACGGTGCTTGTTTAATTCGCTCACGAGGAGTGCCAACTTGGAGTTGGATATGGACAGGCGAGAATAGTCATAACCAGCCAATCCTCCATGCCCCAAAAAAATCTAGGCCGACTCCTAGAGGAAATCTGCGCGTTCAGCGAAGCGGAAGTGATTTACAAGAACATTTTGACACATCTGAATTACGTCGATTGTTAGTCACGAATTTCACGAATACTTTCTGTATTAGTCTATCTCCGTCTTGGCTGCATCGCGCGCGAGAAAGGTAACATTTATGAGGCTTCCGATTCGTTCAAAGAGGCACTGCAGCTGAACAACGATCATCCTGACGCGTGGACATTGATTGGCAACCAGGAAAGAAGTTTGAACGGATTTTGGCCGTAAGTTCGCTTAATTGCATTTTGCATCAAATTAAATACGACCACTTGATTGACATGACCCTGGAATATTTGCATTTGTCTCCAGAATCCTGCCACTAGCCAAGACTCTTACTCGGAAGTTGCATTGGGCAATATATGGCTACACACCCTTCCGCTTTGTGCGCGAGACAAGCAAAAGGAACGTCGTCATCAAGGCAGAGCCCTAGCCATGTACAAGAAAGTACTACACCATGACCCGAGGAATATCTGGGGTACCAATGGCATCGATGCCGTGTTGGCACAGAAAGGGATTCATGAACGAGGCATGCGAAATATTCGCTCACTCTTATATGACAGCTGAATTCTAGGGTGTCTGCCTGAACATTGTATATGTGTACGTCGAACAGAAACAGTTTCTAGCAGTAATTTTGATGGTAAAATGTGGATTTCAAATTTTTAAATTGGAATTTCATATTTTGCAATGCTCAGACTCTTTTAATTTTATATTTTCTGTTTGACTTGCAATATGAAAACTGTGCCAAGAAGTTTTACAAGCATTTCCTGGTCGACATTCTTTAATTTCTCACACGTGCCCAATTCAACAATGGGAAACTGCGCGATGCGAAGCTGACACTGTCGTTAAGCCCAATACCACGTCGCAACTGCTCGCAAAGCGGACGAAGACGAAAAGGAGCAACGCCAGCGCTATGGAGAGGAGTGTGAGGCAGCACGTACAAAATATCTCCTGCTCCAGGAGAGGGAGGCGGAAGAGAAGAAGCGTGGAGGAGAAATGTTGCGTAAACGCGAAGAATTCATCGAACAACGTAAAACTGCGCTTCAGTTCCGTGAGCCTAGCCCGACTGAGCAGAAACCGGCCGCTGGTGCAAGGCGCAGGAAGAGCAAGAAAGTTGCCAGCTCGGAGAATGAAGGGTCAATGTCGGATGCATCTAGTGGAGGAAAAGAATATAAACCAAGACGTAAAAGAGGTGGTCGACCTGCAAAGAAGATCGGAGGAACACGCTCTGGAGTCGGATACAAAGGAAAACAGCAGAGAAACTCTCAGGATCCGAACAAAAGAGGAAGAATTGTTTCTCGAGAATTGATTTCGAGTTCCGACAGCAGCAAGAGTGAGGATGAGGATGGCCCGACACCTGCTGGTGCGGTGGACGTTAATAATCTTAAAAATGATCAAGAATCAAACAAAAATCTTTAAAATACTTAAAAATAAATCAACAACAATATAATAAAATCTAACCAATATTTATCTTGATTACCGTGGTCTGATTATGTCCACATTGTTGAAATTGTTGACAAGAGCGCGTACATTATTGGTTGGGTACGGTGGTGGAGGAGTGCCTGCACCTTTCCTGGCCTCTGGTCCCAAAGATGACACTGGCAGCTTGGAGAATGGTTTTTCGGCTTCTGTCTCAAATCGGGATATCAACCCGAGCTCTTGTTTCCGCGTCTGCGTGATTCCGGTGGAGAAGTCCTCCGGGTAAAAGAATTTGACCACATCCACTTGCTTGCGGGACGCCTTATTCTGCACCAGGATCAAAGCGATGAAAACTACATAAAACACGGCCACTGCGATGTAGAATGTGACCGGACTGGTAGGCAGGGGGTTGGGTGCACACTTCGACGCATTAATGTTGAGCTCGAAGGGTTTGTTCAGGGTTAGCGCCGTGGAGAGCGCGTTGACCAGCGGTCGCATGATGGCACCCGCCTCAATTCGACTGCTAAAATTAATATCACCGGAGAAATTGAATTCGTGTGTGTTTGCCACGTATTTGGAGGTACTGAGCGCCCAGAAGAGGAGGTGCTCGAATAAGACGAGGGACAGGGTCGCGGTACCAAGAATGATGGTATACAGCAGAGCCTTGACTACGACATTCGTATTACTCAAGTGTCTATCCTTGGCGCGAGAACGGTCTGATGCTCTTGTCTCTGTTTAATTTTAAAAATTCCAACTGTACTTTACAATTCAATTTGAAATTAAAATTATTGAATTACAATCTCCTTACGTTTGGATCTCCAGCACGCCAGTGACGGAAGCCTTTGCCTCCAGGAATGACCACGGCTTTCTTGACCTGGATATCGTCTTGTTCTAAGCGTCCTTTTCAAGAAGAGGGCCGACCGTATGGGCAGCAGGAGGAGTAACGGCATGCCTGCCACAAACCGCGCAATTTCAAATGCAGTAGCCACAAATTTGTACAGCCCCTCCGCCTCCCTTTCGATCCCCTGCTGCACTTCCTGGACCACCTCCTGCACGTTATTATCCACTTCGCTTGATCCTTTCGCCTTGACCTTGACCTGAAGCGCCTCCTGCAGCTGCTTGAACAGGTCATCAATCGCCGCGACCGGAATGACGGTGAGCGAGACCGGGTTCAGCGCTTTGCAGGCGGCAGCCACATTGAATGCTTCGCATGTTGAGGTGGGTGCATCTACGACTTTGCAGACCTGGTTGAACCCGAAGATTGACACAACATTCAATTTCTTGGAGCAATCGCCTTTGGCCGAATTTGTCTTGCTCTTGCAGTCGTTATATACTTTGTTAGATCCACGTTCGCATTCTTGGACAATGTTGTTCAGTTTGCTACTAGCGTCCTCCATGCTTCTCCGAAGACTGCTAATCGCATTTGGAATGGGACGCACCACATCTTGAATTCCTTTGCTTATATCTTTCAAACCTTGAAATTGACGGTCGAGATTGTCGGTGATACCTGACACATACGGGGAGGGACATATTTACCCTGCGCATGCACAAGTCAAAGAATGTGGTAGACTTGCCATCAAGGACAGCATCATACGTTTGGCGAACCATATCCGCGTAGAGTGTGGACTGATTTGCTGCGCAGTGGAATGAGTCGGATGCCTCTTTGATGTTGCCCAAGATTGAGTGGAGGGGGTACGAGACCAGGAGGCAGCTGAACCATGACATGAGGAGAAATCTCCCGGCGCCAGATGAGAGTTGCGGCAAAGAGAGTGCCATCACGCACCTGCAGCGGGAAGGGTTACAGAATTTAATATTACTCATATTCCAGAATTTTTTACCTGGCTGGGCGGCAGACGCACGCCAATGCTCCAGATACCAACGCGAAGGGTACACCCACCCACAAGGTGACGGGGACACTCATTTTGAATCCGAGTCGCAGGTGGATACACGCGAGCAGAAACGCAGCCACGCTCACGATGAGAAATCTCAGACCGCAACTTGACACGGTCCGACAGCAATTTGGCATCTTGGGAATGTTGACTGCCATGGTCTTTGAGCTCCGGTTTGTTTCAGGATCACAGTACAGTTTTTGTCTCAACTAAATTGCAAGCCAGGTCAGGACTTGTCTCTTTATTTAAATGATATGGATAAATGGATTCTATTCCACCCCCATCAGTCATGAGTCAGAAATTCTTAATCCTTCCTTTCCTGTCCGAGAGCGTCGTGAGGTGCCTGCAATTTGTGTTGTGTGCATCATTCTTATCTACAGTTACTCATTTTGCAATTAATCGCTTTCAAAACGCCAGAAAGTACTACAGATGTGGTCTTGAACCTAATTAGATAATAGTAATCATTTTTCGCGAATTTTCATTCAAAATAGATTTCTCTATCTCCTGCAGCCCTTTTCTGCTACTGACAAGATAGGAAACGAGGGCAAATATAGGAGTTGGTAAGAGTTATGAATCAGGATTGACATTAGAGAATCAAGTACGAACAGGAAATCCAGTTGCTATACGTAGATAAGGTATGTGTCATGAGTCATAACACTACAAACATGAACTGACTGAGATGTGATATTGTTCAACAGCGACTTTTCTGATCTGTAATGGCTTCAATTTATTCACCCTTTAGTCCAATTGGTGATAAGGGAGCTCAGTCATGAAGGTTTGTAGCTTCTTTGCGGACAATGTGAAAGGCGAAGAATATCTCCGGCAAAGAAAGCTGATTGCAACGGAAAGGCGGTGTGAAAAATGCAACAATGAAATGAAACTTGGAACGGATGGAATGTGGAGGTGCGGGGCAGTCATTAAGAAGCCGAAGAAAGCTGCCGAACGCTGTCGTTGGTCCGTAAGTGTCATGAGCAAAAGTTGGTTCTCTGGCACACACTTGTCTGTCCCACAAGTCATGCTGATCACGTACATGCTCACAAGAAACTACTCAATTCAAGATGTCATGCACGAGATTCCATCAGTCGGCGTCAGTTTGGGCCCCGTAACCCTCGCCAACTGGAACCAGTTCGTCAGACAGGTGATGGAGGATTGGGCAATTCATTCTGCCGAACTGATTGGGGGTCCTGGCAAAATTGTGGAGATCGACGAGTCCAAATTCGGAAAAAGGAAATACCATAAAGGTCATCATGTCGAGGGGCAGTGGGTATTCGGCGGCGTTGAACGTGAATCAGGAAAGATCTTCTTTGTGCCCGTCGAGAAAAGAGACTCCAAGACGTTGACTGCAATAATTAAGCAATGGGTTCGACCTGGAACTTTGATTATGAGCGACTGCTGGAAAGCTTATGACCATTTAGATCAAGAAGGCTACACGCACCTTACAGTCAATCATTCAATTGAATTTGTCGACTCCACCACTGGCGCACATACGAAGACGATTGAGTCAACCTGGAGACACGCCAAGCGGTTTATGCCTCACTATAATCGACGAAAAAAGAATTACCCAAGGAAGCAACAGTAAAACATTTTCATCTGATTTAAGAATTGTGATAATTATCGCAGGTATACTTGCAGGTTATTTTACACACTACATGTTTCTCAAATGGTGCAAGTCAAACAATATCGACCCATTTGAAAAGATTCTGGATGAAATATCACGCATCGACTTCAATCCAGATGACCTGAGTGCAATGGCGACGGAATCTGTTGACGATGAAGCAGGGGACTCAGAAGACGAATCTATTTAAGAATCTATTTCTAGTGTCCAGCAATTTGTAAAATATGTGTGTGTCGCTAAGTGTGCTGAGTGCATGAGAATCAATAAATTGTGATACAGAGTTCGGGAAAAACTATAGTATGATGGATTCATCCGATTGACCTCGGAATAGTGTCAATAGAAAGATCTCGACCTCCTAAGTCCGAATCTGCAAGATTTTTTTTTTGCGGAAATACTTCCCAAAAAAAATTACAGCGTTTCAAAGTTTCACTTTTGGGTCCAGTCCATAGTGATGTACCATTGAAAATATTCAAGGTGTGTTATTTTAACTGTTGCCAAGGTGGTGTCCGCTCCGCTAGGTGCTATGCTCCGGCTGCGCCCCCCCCCCCGCGGCGTGAGCGCCAATTTTTTTTTCACTTTCGAGATCAGGGGCTCAAGGGCAACATTTTGCACCACTTACCAGCAGCGCCGTCGCGCGCCCGCTAAAGTGTAGTTAAGCCGTGTCACCTATTGTTACCTTGAATACTGAATTCATTTGCTTTACTATATTCAACAGTATATCGTTGTCTCAACCCGGCAGAAGGATATCATCCACATAGATAATGAAATACACTCTCATGTTCTTCAGAATTCCAATGAATACGCATGGGTCACTGGTGGTGGCTTTGAAGTTCAATTCTTCTAAAAATTTGGTTAGTTTTGAGTACCAACATCTCGTAGCTTGTTTCAGACGGTATAATGATTTGTTTAGTATGCAAACTTTGTCCTTCCCTTCTTCGTAACCTTCCGGTTGCTGCATGTAGGTGGTTTCTTCTATATCTCCATGCAAGAATGCAGTTTTCACGTCACACTGTACTATTCGCAAATTTTCCATGACACGGATAGCCAGGAGGACACGAATAGACTCGTGGCGACAGATGCTGACAAATGTTTCATCGTAGTCTATGCTATCCTGTTGATGGAATCCTTTCACGGCCAAACGAGCTTTGTACCCTGTGTTGCCGTCTGGGTTCACCTTGATGCGATAAACCCAACGATTCTTGAGGATTTTGTCGAATTTTGGTTTTGGAACAATTGTCCAAGTGTTATTCTCGTTAAGGCTGCGTAATTCATCTTCCATGGTGTGAGATGGAGTTGCCACGCTCAATTGTTGAAATGTGAGGGCTGAATCGAACGGCAAGATGACCGAGAAAGCTGCAGGTCTGAATCACGAATTCTCCAACTTCCAGAAATAATGGGGAATTGAGCATGACGAGACAACGACGAACGAAACTGGACTCAAAATGAAATGACTAGAGTTTATTTGTAGACTCTACGGCTCAAACTGTTGTGGGGCAAAGGGAGACAGAATGCGATCGTTAGAAATAACGGCAAACGCAAAAGTTAATGTTACTCAACAATAGTACAGAACGGCGAATGAATCCCTATTGCGTCTGCGCTCGACCTTATACAACCTCGGCGATCTAATGTAACATTCAGAGTAAAAATAGATCAGGATTCAGGTATATGACAACAGAACAGAAATACGGCTCATAATCAATATGAAACAGAAAGGCATTCAAATACGAACTCAAATGCATTTCGTATGCATAATTCATCTTTCAATGGCGAGCTGCCACGGATCAACGTTCGGTGAGTTTATAGCTTCAGTGTATGACGCAGGTTCAAATGGAGAATGTATGAAGAAATTTGTTTCGTATCTTGCTGGTGACTTCAGAGAACTTCAGAGCGGTTTCTTAATTCCATTTTATGTGTAGCAGTTTCATCTGGTTCCTCAGCGTTGTCTCGTTCAGTATCTTTTTCACTTTCATCGTTACTATTGGCACTGTGTTCATTGCTGTCAAGTTTGGCTTCACCTTATTTTCAGCTTCAGGTTCACTATCAGTTTCAGTTTCATGGTCAGTTTCTTCTTCAGATTCACTTTCAGTTGTCTTCACAATCATGATAATCGTCCTCGCTGCTTTCGCTTTCAGAGTTCATTGCATCCTCCGGATCAATACACTCAGGAATTGACACGTGTGCATAATCATCTCTCAATTAGTCAAAGGTCACATTTCTGGCGATTATGATGGATCTTGTTTCCTTATTATAGAACCTGTATGACGAAGTGTGTGCCTCATAACTAACCATAATGAGTTTGGTGCTTTTCGGTTGCCATACTTTTCGTTTTTGATCAGGAATGTGGACGTAAGCCTAGCATCCAAATTGCCGGAGATGAGCCAGATTGGGCTTCTGTTGAATATTTGCTGATAGGCCGTCATGTTATTTCCAGATTGTTTGTTGATAATTAGATTGAGTACGTGAACAGCAGTGTTCGCTGCTTCAGCCCACAAAGCGTCCGGCAGTTGGCTTTCCACGAGTATGGTCCTTGCTGCTTCTTTCACCGAACGGATCTCCTTTCTATTTTCCCATTAGTGGCGGGACAAAAAACAACTGACTTCTGAAGAATGATTCCAGCTTCTCAAGATAGTGATCCATTCTAGCAGACAAATTCTGCTCCATTGTCGGTCACGAGGGTACGAATTCTCCTTCCGATTTGGTTCTTCATGAACCGTATGTATTGGATGATACATTGTGGCACTTCATCTTTTGTTTTGATGAAATAAATCATTTTGAAGCCAGTCGCATCGTCATTAATTAGGAGAAAGTACCGAGATCCACCAATTGAGGGGGTTGCCATCTTTCCGGTCAGGTCAGCATGTGCAACTTCGCCTGGCTTTGTGTTTCGTTTTGGCAGTTGGCGTGGATACGGCTTTGTTGTCTGTTTTCCATATTGACAGGAACTGCAGAAGAGATCTGCTTCCGGGTCCGTGATCAGAATTCCGCTGACCGCCCCTGTTTTCAATGAGTCCTTTATGTATTGTGTGTTGATGTAAACACATCTTTTATGCCACAGCTCCAAAGTTCCTTTGCAAGTTGAAGGAGCCCGTTTTGTAGTTGCTTGTCTTTAATTTTGGAAGATAAACTCCATTTAGCTACCATTGTCGTGGATGGAAGTCTGAACTTAATTACGTAGACGTTGTTCGCTAGGTATGCTTCTGGCCCACGAGTGCCATCTTGTTCATAGTAGCGAGTGTAATTATACTTTGTGACGATAGTGTTGCATCTGAATGCAGCGTTTCGGTTATTTTATGTTAAAACAGGCAGGCATGCAAGCAAGAGAGAAGAGAAGGGGAGCGACATTCGTGCCGCAGAAGTCAGCGTCCTGTTCAGTAAAAGACGGAGTCTCGTTCTTGTCAAGTTGTCATGAAGTAATTCTTTTCAGTAAAATAAAGTCCATTCGGAATCGTCCAGTTAAAAAATTAACCAGTGTCCGTGTCCGTCTGTTAATTGTCTCACCATCATCCGTCACTCCGCGTCCAGAGCCGGTAAGCACACGTCTCACCTTGCCCGCGCGAAGCCGCGCAGTGCAGCACGGCACGGCACAGCGCAATGCACTCACATTATAAGATGCAGAGTACATTTTTCGCCTAATCTCGCAGAAATTCGCTGTTATTCATTCGCGCCGTAGCCCCCGACCATCGATTCGCACCGCGCAGCCACGCCGAGCGCAAAGTTCTGCCTAAGCCCGCACACGCCCAGACCTGAAACATCGCTATCACCATCGACACGCATCGTTTTCCGAGCGGAGACTTAGGCCAGCCATCCCATAAAGTAAAGGTACGCCAAAATTCGCATGTCTCTCCCTACGCAGCCCTTTGTCCCTGAAATAATGCCATAGAGCACAGGACATTGTCCAGAATTAAGACAAAGCGTCGGTCCGCGTGCATTTAAAGCAGAGTCGGGTCGAGAGATTTTTCTCAGAGTTCAGACAGGCATACTCCCTTATCGCATTAGCATTATCTCTGTCATCTTTCCTTCCTCTCTACTTGATATTTGATAATCCACAAATTATTTGCTTACATTCTATTATACAGCCAAATCAAATTAATCTCGAGTTTTATAGCTGGCTTAAACAAAACATGGTGGTAATGGTGCGATTGACGACTGCTTGACATTTAATTAACGTGTAAGAACTGTTTTGAATGGGTTCATGCACTCGTTGGCTTTTTTACGGTGATAACTGATAAGTCAGGTAAGTTCTGAGTCGTGAGTCCTGAGCAAAGGGTACTTCTGAATTTCGTCGACACTCGCCATTATAATTTTGTGTCTATTTACATTTAATCATACAAGCCCATTCGATCAAAGGTGATCAATAAAAGTTCAAGAAAAATGGCTACTCATGGCATTTTGGCCACATCGGCGAGAAAGTCGAGGTAGCCCGTGATGCGTGTGATCGAGAAGCCACGGTCGCAGGATCCACGCGAGACGACGCCCAGGAGATACGCAGGCACCATGTTCGGCATCCCGCCTCCTCCGAGACCGCTGACCCCGCCCCCGCTTGGTATGCTTGGCATTTGAGGCTTTCCTGATCCAGGCTTGGCAGGCCTATTTGGCTTCGGCTTGCCAGGTTTGCTTGGCTTCGGCTTGCCAGGTCTGCTTGGCTTCGGCTTGCCAGGTTTGCTGGGTTTCGGTTGTTTCGGTGGCCTGCCAGGTTTTGAAGCAGTCGGGTTGCATTTACCGTCACAGTTGCTATTCCGAGCGAAAACGGGACTCCCAGAATCGGCCTGTGAAGAAGGATGAGAAAGTTAGAATTGTCAGCCTTATTCAAATGCATAACGTAAATGCTGAGGAAGAAATACCCGGCATTTCTTGGAAGAATTCGGCCCACTGCACATTGTGAGACCCGAAACCTCATGCTGGACTCCTCTGCAGAATGTGTTTGGCCAAATCATGGCTTCTAACTTCTTAGAGTGGGTGTAGACTGTCCCTTCTGTCAATATGCATAAATGTAATCAGGCTCTTTGATAGAATGTACCAACCCGTCAACTGACACCCGTTTTGGCATACTTTTCACATCTCCCCAGCCAGCCATCTCTGCCCTGTAATCGTTCAACGTGAGACCGATCGAATTCCAGTCGGGAACATCAGCAGGCGATACGAATCGGGTGTACGTCACATTATCCTTGAGCCTAATCACGCTGATATCATTCGTTCCAGTTCGTTCGTCAAAGTCCGGATGTACGAAGACATCGGATGGGCCTGCGTAGCGTCTTTGTACACCAGCGTCTTTGACGGAAAGATCATCAGTCCCAAATATCATGTCGAAGTGCTTGACACTATCCAAAAAGAACGAAAAAGCAAGAATTGACGAATTGCTTAATGGCTTATCAAATAGTTCGCCGATCAGATCAACTTACCGGCTGGTGCAGCCCGCCGACGTGATTACGTGCCGCTGACTAACGAGCGTTCCAGAACAAAACTGCGATTCGTCCAAAATTAGCGCGACAAGAAAAGGGTTCGGATTCGTACGATTCAGGGCCTTGAGCGCCTTGGCATCCGGGGAGGCTCTCGATTGACCTAGGAAGTGAAACCGAATGTGAACGAAACGTCCGTGCTGTCAACCCTCGAGTTCACTGTACTCACCATTGCATGGAAAAATCGCAGGGCCGTAATTAGCGAACGGGCAAATTACCGCTGTTCAAAAAATGAAATCGACAATTGGACAATTAAGTAGAAGCTTAATCGAAAAAGTTAGCATTTGCATGCTGATTTCTATTCTACCGGTGTGAACATCGTGAGCAGGTGCGGTGGCGGGAGTTGTCTTGGGTTCGGTAGCCTTGCAAGAAAAACATATGAACATACGTTAGTAAGTGCAGTGTAGCAGGCCAGTGTCGTTCAGGCGCCGGCGCTTACAATGTACGCTAGTCTGAAGCCATTATTGCCTCGAGAGTATCTGGACGACTGAAGTCGAACTCCAAATTTGTTGGCCTCAGAAAGGAGAATGAGAGGACTGATGGGGTTGAAATTCCCGGAAAATCGCTGGCTGTTGGTCCAGTTGCCAGTAAGGGACATGTAAATGGAATCGGAGACATCGTCCGTGAAGTCGTTTTGAGTGCGGGCGTCGAACAGCGTCGCTTGAATGTTGGAGCCGGGCTGCCCCTATAAAAAGGGGCAAAATTCGGCTCTATTGCACCAAAGCAATGTGGGAAGGCAGGCATGGTCTGGCTTAAATCGTTACCTCAATCATCCATTCACATTCCAGGCCCGCCGGGTACGAGCGTGGGTAGCCGGGGCTCTTGATTACACCATGGTCTCCAGATTTGACCTTTCGAACTCCGCCACATTGCTGGGGGACTGCCACACGAGATACGAATGAATTTCCGTAAAGCGCCTAGGGGTTGCAGCCGGTTAATTGCTTGAGATTCACGATACCTGCATTTGAAGACCCTAAAGAGGTCGCAAAGTCCGGCGTGAGGCTTCCGGAGTACGTGGAGTTAGAGTTGAAGGATGATGGTACAGGCACAGGCACGTCTCTAGGCTGGTATGGAAGTGTGCTGGTGCCGCTTTGAGCTTCCGCCAAACTAAATTGAAAAGAGAAACTCACAATGAGTAGAAGCTGGAACAAGAATTCAATTTGCATTGACTTGGCTGCCATGCTGTCGTACTTTTAGGAGCTTCTTTCGGCATGAGCGCGAATTTATAGATCTTGGCCAAGCCATGATTGCTGTGGCAGTGATATTGCACTCGTGGCACGGCCGTCTGCATTTTGTACACCGTAATTAGACTAATTGATGAATTGCAGTCAAATAATTAAATTTCCGCAAACAATGCATGATTTCCAAGCTCACGGAAATTTTGCAAATTATTAACACTTGTCAATTGAACTAATTAACCCTGACCCGGGATGCTGAATGCTGAATGAATTTATATTATTGTATTGTAGTAATTGCAACAATCTTCACGAGGCCAACGTCTTCTTGACATAGTTTAGTTCATCTTTCAATGCAATTAAATATTACTAGTAAAGCTAGCAGTGGGCTAAAGCCCGCCGAGTTTGATCTCGGGCAGGGGCCCACGTTGACAATTGAAACATGTTTTAATCATCCGAATTGGGGTTGGATTCTGAAATTGGGAATTCCGAATTCATAAAGGAACCTTGATCCAAGGGTAAAATATGAATTTGCCAATTTGCGAATTTACAGCGACCGCATTCTGCTACGACGGGCCCAACTGTGGCCCAGTCACCCATCAACATCGAGATACTCACGGTCGCCCCAAACTTTGACGGCTATTTCCATTTCCTCCTGAACCCGCAGTACTCACGTAAGACTCGTCGCTCCTTCCTCGCGCAAAACAATGGCCACTCGGCACAGTTCGAATTGGTCCCCAATACAAGTGCACTCAACTCTGATATGACCGTTTGTGGAGGGAGCATAGCTGACTGCTACAATTTTGCACAGCTCCATTTTCACTGGGCCGAGGAGGACAAGGATGGTTCGGAGCACACGATCAATGGAGTACGGTACCCGCTCAAGCAGATTTGTAATGGCTTACACAAATAATTTCGTGTCGTATGACAAATTGCTTCACTCCGGTAAACTATAGAAAGGAGACATCATCGAGTTCAATCAGCTCACGTACTCCCATTTCGGCATTTACATGGGGACGTCAGAGACGGGATTTGTGTCCATGTAACTGGACTGGATGAAATTGGAAAATCTTCCTCTCAGTCACCAAAATATAAGAAGGGAATGAAGCAAGCACAACGATTAAGGGATATTGCGGCAAGCGATCATCGTTACAACAAAGTTAGAGTAAATAACTCGCCGCCTTTGTTGATTTTCTGGAAGGTCTGGAATGCTACTCGGGCGGGCAGGTCACCCTGGATAAGCCGATTCAATACAATTACGACTTGCTTCTGAATAATTGCGAGTGCCTTGCCACTCGCTGTCAATAAGATTGACCTGCATTGAGCAATCAGGTTAGTAACACAGACTTGAGGTCGCGATGCAATGGTTGGAGAAAAATTTCAAAACTTCAGGTTATGAGACCGACTCGAACTCGGGGCTTGGGACTGTGGAACGACATGCAGCTGCAATAAGGCAAGACATGGAGGAGGAATTAATATGTAATGCCAACAATCCGGTTCGCGTTGCTGGGGCGGCCGCCCTCTACTCAGCCAGCAAAGGAGTCGACGTTACGAGTAAGGTGCAAAAACTGTGTTGGGTAATCTTGGTTACTAGTTCCAGCAACTGCCGAAATTATGCTCAGGACTAAGATAAATTCAGTAGCCGAGCTTCTTTCTTGTGATGTAATACTGTAACCTGTATTATGAAGGAATAAAAGTTGCACACTTACTTTATGTTGATGAATCTTCAGCAGAGATAGAATAAGCGATAAACATGTCAATTGAAGTATAAACAACGAGGCAGCTCGCCAGGCTCTACTGAAATCCACTTTGTCTTGCGCAGTGCATGAGATTAATCTGCTCTGAAGTGCTCAATAGAGCAGATTCGCATAGTGAAGCTGTCAGTAGCGAAAAACTCACTCCACAAGCAACTCGGCTTTGAAAATGGGTTGTATGAACAATTTTGTGTCTTCCGACAAGTTGCTCGCCTCCGGTGAACTGCGAGAACTTGACATAATCGAATTCAATCGACTCACGTACTCTCACTTTGGGATTTACATGGGCCACGGTTATTGTGTGAACGTGACTGGTCCCGACACGGGAAACTCGAGCTCTGTATCGCCAGGGTATGCAAAGGGAATGAAACAAGCTCAAAGACTGACGGACATTGCAGGCTGGAAACGCGGGCACGACAAAGTCCGAGTGAATAACTGCCATTTGATAGCCACGACATTGAATAAGAAGTGTAGGGACACAAACGAGGCAACTGAGTTGGCATTGGCGGGGCTGCAACGTGACGCTGAGGGAAGAGTCTTTCTAGACACACCAATCCCTTTCGACTACAACTTGATCACCAATAACTGCGAGCATTTTGTGACTCGATGCCGATACGTTGGGGAAGGATTCAGCATTCAGGTAATGGATCGATATAAAAGGTAAAAGTTTGGTGATTGAGTCCGATTCTTGAATCAGGCTGAGAACCTACCCTTCAACTCAACGCTGGGAAGCGTGGAACGAGTCACATCCGCAATCAGAGATGATCTCGCGGCGGACATCGAGGACAGCAACTTACCTGTTGGTGGCAAGTGCGTGGCGGCAGTCGCCTACGCAGGCTTCACTGCTGTCGGATGGACAGCGTACGGGGTCAAGACAGTCGCGGATGCCTTCGTGGGCGTTCTGAGTAACATTTTCGAGTAGCCACACGCGACCGGCCACTAGCCCCCAGAACGACAACTCTAGAGACTATGTGCATATTATCCTCAATAAATTCCTGTTTAACTTTGGCAAAGCTAATGAAGGTCGAATGTGCGATAAAACTGTCGACTCTGGTCATAACAAATGCAGTAATTCATTCGGCTTAATGGGACTGAATCAAGATCAATTCTTGCATCTGTTTCTTTAAGCTTTGGCATGGCATTGACATGCGTAGTGGGATGAGAACGAATGCTTAGCACTCTGAACGACAGCTACCAGTTTCTCCCAAGTAAAACTTACTCCACGCGTACTGCACACGAGTCAGTGCCAAACTGACTCAACAGCGGTCAAGATGGGTTGCCTGAACAATTTCGTACATCGCGACAGCCTGCTCGCGTCTGGTGAGCTGGAAGAGGGTGATATCATCGAGTTCAACCGAGTCACGTATTCTCATTTCGGGATTTACATTGGTGGAGGAGTTTGTGTAAATGTGACTGGACTCGATTCTGGAATTGTGTGCTCTCGTTGTCTTCAATTTCATCCAAATTCAATAAAGGGTCGAAACAAGCCGAGTTGGTCCGGGATATTTTTTACGATCGTAGTTACAACACAGTGCGAGTTAACAATTGTCATTTACTTGCCAAAATATTGGGTCAAAAGCAACTGCCTAAAGATGAAGCAATTGCGATGGCTTTGGGGGACTTGAGCGCGACTCGGCTGGACGGGTGATTCTCAACATGCCGATCCCCTTCAACTACAACCTTTTCTGGAATAATGGCGAATTTTTTGCGACTCGGTGCCGGTACAAAGGCAAGGGTTTCAGTGTCCAGGTAATAGACCTCAGCACTTGAAAGCAGCCAGGTTACAAAGCCAAGGTTCATGTTATGCATCCCTTGATTCGGTTCAGGTTGCGAACCCGAACTTTGGCTCCATTCTGGGCTCCATTGAACGAGTCACGTCTGCTGAAAGGTACGACTACGCGAGGGACATAACTGGTGAGGCACGAGGCACGTGATCTGCCTCTGCTCGTCCGGGCTGGAGCCGTCGTGGCCTACAGTGGTGCCACTGCCTTCGGCTGGACCGCGTAAAGAGTAAAGACACTCACAGAAGCGATCGCTGGTGGAATGCGTCGAGCCATTGGACGGTTCGACAAAACTACTGTCATTGTCATATTTAATGCAAATCCATCAAGATTCTCAATAAATTATTTTACTTTGGCAAAGCTCTTGAAAGTTGAATGTGTGATAAAACTGTCAAGGTGGCTCTGGTCATAACAAATGCAGTAATTCAATGATGGAATTCAATGGCTTAATGAGGCTGGTTCGACTTTGCATCAGTTTCTCTAAGAGTCTACGTTAAGTAAGCTTTGCAAGCATTTGGATTCGAACTCAACGGTTCAAGACCTGGCCAGACGAATGAGTCGGCAGTCGTCGGGGCGCTCTCACTGCTGCTGCGTGTCAAAGTTTTAATTTAAATGCAAGGAGTTCTATGAAGTACTTCGCACGTAAGCACAAAAAGGTAAGAAAAGTTGGCTGGTGGTTGCACTTCTGTATTCTATATGCAACTTTGCAGGCCCATTCGGCAACAATCGAAGGCGTATCTCATTTCCAATCAGCTCTTTACTGTGAATATCGCAAAAAAAATTGGTTGGTGGAATCTAGTTGTCCATACAAATTCGGGTTGGCCTGGGTGCTTCTCCAGAATAATTTCTAAGTGATTATTAACTGAATTAATACAAAAGTTAGAACCCACATGCACAATACTAGCACCAATTACTTCACTGTCACTGGCTCGACTTTCCTTAAAGAAGTGTTGAAGAGTTGACTCCGAACTTTGAATTCGCGAAATAACACTTGGCTTTGGACTTTCCCAGATTGCGTTTCTTTGTTGCTTGTTCCCCAACAACTTTTGAAACTAATGACCATTCATGAGTAAACGAGTTCCCCCAAAGGGAAGTGATGTACATTGACTCTTAAATTTAATTACTCACAAAGTCAAGACCATAAAAATTCGATTGAAGTGAATGAATGGTTGATCTGATAATGATGAGCTTTCATCGAGTCAAGGCAAGGCCCGCGAGCTGAGCGGGCGTACAAGTTACAATTTATTGAATAAAAACTTTGTGGGCTTAAATTATAATCAGAAGGATTAACTAATGTATACTCCAAACTTCTTCAAATCCAGATGTCAGCTTCGCGCATGTTAGCGCTGCGCTTAGGGGGTAGCCGCTCAACGCCACCACCTTCTCCGTGTATTCCACCTCAACTGTTCCATGAGCCATGGCCCCTATTACCACCACGACGGGATTTTCGCCGTTGACCAAGTCTCCCGGCTTGCACAGATATGTCGATGAAAAACTGGTTCCGTACTTGATACAGTTTGGAGGCAGGTGGTCAGTGACAGGATTCTTAATTACGCGGAGCAGTTTCATTGGACCATCGCTGGCGCGAATGGAGAACTTGTGGAGGAGTTGCACTGTGAAAAAAATCAAATCATTAGTTTCATTATGCGCAAATGAAGTATTTTGCATAACTTAGCTACAAATTAACAAATTGCAACTTACCCATGAGCCCAGCGAACCGCTTAAACGTTCTTGGGATGCGTGTCTGAGGATTAACTTCGATTAATACACCTGCTTCTGTGTGCACAAATACTTGTAAGAATCCGGCACGGTTTAATGGAGAATCAAGCAGCATAAGCAGAGATTGATGCGTGATGTCCGGGCGGTAATCAGCGGGGTCACGTCCTTTCTTCTTCAGGAAGCCGATGTGGTCTTCGGAATTCAGGAGTTCGAAGCCGGCTCCGATCTGAAAGGGCAACGTACGGCTGATTAACATAACGCATATAACTACTGGCCTCTCTATTGTTTCTATTGCTTTACCTTTGCCGTTTCCAGCTGCGCCTTCTCCAAAATTACAATCAACCGCTTATTGGGCTTGATGTACTTCGGTTGTGTGACGATTGGACCGGCGGAGGTCCCCTCATCCTTATCATTGGGATTGTCGGAGTGTTCTGTCTTGATCTTTTTCGGTTTCGGACTCTTCGTCTTGGAGCCGGCGAAGGGTTTTCGCTTGTTGGCTTTGCCTCCCATAATTTTTCCCTCTGATTACTACTATTTGTGCTGTAATCGCTTCTTTGTAATTATTCACTGTATTGATCGTACTGCTTATCAGCAACAAATTGATCAGAACGGAAGGTTTCAACGAAAAATACTTTCCTGATTGCTCAACTTTTTTGCAACCGTTATGCACTAGACAATTACAAGAAAACTGAAATTAAGCACATGTGAAATGCACACAAAATTCAACTCTCGTACGGCGCCTGGCCTTCCTTGAGTTTCTTGTATACAAAGGCTTTGTTCGAGTTTGTTGAAACTATTTCCTTTTATTCGAATTCCACCAGTTCAAGCACACAATTAACAGTTTTAGTTTCCTTATTTCGCTATTATGTTAATGTAAGTTAAATTCAACTGCACTGGCAAAGGCATTTCTATAAATTCAAGAGCTAGCCCACCAACTTATCGAATATAGTTCAGTTTCTCATCAATTTCCACCCATTTAGTCTTGCATTCTCCGCCAATTCTCCTCAGCCCATGAAAACGGATCAGTTCTCCGAGAAGGACGAGCCCACCGGCGAAAATCCCCAGTGCCAGCAAAATAAAAACGACTTTCAGGTTCCCAACCGTAAGTTTTGCTGGCCCATCATCGCCCAGAGCGTGCCCAGCGTCCCGCTTCTGCCCCGTTTCAATCTCCCACGTGGCCCTCTGCCGCCGGACAGACTCGTGGTCGATCTTCCTCCACTCGCTGAGCAGTCCCATGTCCATCCACGTCATGATGTACCGGTCAAAATTGGGTCGGAAGATGGCCCGCTTCTGAATCACGTAGCCGCACCCCACGAAGAAAGTCGAGGCCGTCGTTACTTGGATTTTCGGTCTCCCAAATCGGTCGGTGAGGTTTTTGTTCAGCACGTAAGACGCCATGGACTCGTAGCCGATGCAGCTGACTCGCTGCTCAAGCGCCCGCACGAAGCACTCCGTCATGTCCTTGTACAACTCCATGATTTTGTACAACCGCACGTAGACCGGGTTATTCGACGACTTAAAAACGTTGTACGCCGCTCCGCCGACGTAGCACAGACCGACCTTGTATTTTGCGGCGGCTAGCTCGTCGAATGTCGACGGCGGTTTCTCGATGACGGGAAAGGCGAGGGAGGTGACCAGCTTCGAGCGGTACCCCGTCATGAGAATGAGAACGAGGAAGATCCAGAAGATCATCAGGATCTTCAACGGCGCCTGGGCGGGGAACGTGAGACTCTGCTCGAGGAGAGTCCCCCACACGTACGTCGAGGCCTTGGCCACGTGGAACTGCCCGCCCGAATCCGTCCGCTCCTCCAGAATTCCTCGCATCGCAAATTTTCGGAGGCAAACAAAGACGGTCACGACGACCAGCAGTGAAATGATGAGTCCAGCCCAGACTTCTCTGCTCAGCGGCCAGAAGAGAGCCTCCCACGTGAAGCTGGCGACGGGGATCGCCGTGGCGAAGGTGAGCCACTCCCAGGTGACGGGGTAATTGTAGCCAATGTACTTGTAGCGCTGGTAGGTTATGGCCGTGACCAGTCCAATGTCGGCGCGCTCGTACAGAATGTCGCCCACCGTCCCGACCCATGTGCCGTTGGGCTGCTGGAGCCCCGTCCCGCCTAACGTCGACGGCCCGACCCGGTACGTGAAGTTGTAGACTCGCACGAGGTTGTCCATCGTCAGAAAGTAGGAACCACGCATAGGCAGCCACTCACCATTGACCTGCTTCATCCGAGCTTGCTGATGAGTGCCGGTCGGGCAAACAACCCGCATTTGGTAACCGTTCAGGTTTCGGACCACTTCGGGGAAGAGCTCGCGCTTCGAAGGAAAAGGTATCGTCTTGCCATCGGCGAAGAGCGGTACGGGGACGGAGACGACTCTCTCTTTTCCACTGGGACCCAGATTGCAGTAGAAGCAGACGGTCTTGAACTGAATCCTGTTGGCGCTCGTCGTCGTCGTGTGCAGTAGCAATTTGTACTGGATCCGCATTGTAAACTCCGTAGAGAGGAGAACTTGCTCGGCCAGCCTTTCGTGGGTAACAAGCAGATAGTGGTCTTCATCTTTCTTTGTTAGCTCGTACGTCGGTGGAATCAGGAGCTGGTAAAGCCGGCTGAATGTGTTCGGCCCTACGCGGTGGACGAAAATGATCGACAGAACGCAGTTAGGCCGCAGTTTGCTGACGGCGCCGAGTTTGGAGGGGTACGGCGACGGGGGCGGCGGTTCCAGCGTGGGCGCACTGGCATTGCCTGCGATCGTAGTTGCAGTTGCTGTTACTTCTCCATCGTCGACGATGCCAATGCTTAAGTTATAGGTCATGAAATTGACCAGGTACAAGTCTCTGTCGCTGGTTCCCTGCAGGCGGGTCACGACCGAGTGAACTGAGCCGCTGAATCCTGAAGCGTCGCTATCGCCATCACT
Organism: Mesaphorura yosii; assembly: GCA_009869945.1. Classification (NCBI taxonomy): domain Eukaryota; kingdom Metazoa; phylum Arthropoda; class Collembola; order Poduromorpha; family Tullbergiidae; genus Mesaphorura; species Mesaphorura yosii. The sequence continues at coordinate 15,942 of WIXG01000419.1, read as the reverse complement.
GTCGTGAGCCACGACCAAGTTGCATGCCCCAAAATGCGTGTTGGCTACTTGCACGATGAAGGATTCGATCTTAGCCAACTCCCGCTGCTGAGGCTGTTGTGACTGTGGCGGTGGAGATTCCGAAGCTGCGCTGAGGCTGAAGAGAGTCGAAAACCACATCAGCAAAGTGGACCAGACTAATGTGAAGGCGAGGAGCGCCTCCATCGTCATTTCCAAATTCTTTAGCAAATTCGTGTTCTTTGTGCTTTTACGTTCGCCAGAACGATTTGACTTTGCTTTTTATATAGAAGGACATCGATTTCGGGCTGGACTCATTTTCTGAAGAAATTGCGCTGTCTCATTAGTGTCATGAACAGAGTTTACTTAATTGGCAATTAAAACAGCCGCCAAGCGTCCTTTCCTGGTTCCCGGTGTCTCGTGTCTTGTTAAGGTGGTGGTCCTGTCTCTTGTCTTGGAATATCGTCTTAATTGACAATTATTATGAGACGCAGATCCCGTTCGTTGATTGATTGGTTCAGGAATTTCAGCCACTGTCTTCGATGCTACGGTTCGGCGTAATTTTCGTGCATGCACACAGAGTGCGAAACACCCACCATATTCACAATTCGCCAACACGCAAACTTTGCTTGACGCGTTTGTTCCATAAATATGCCATGCCATTTTAGTCGTGTCTCGATTGAATACTGAGATTAATTCCTTCGAAGTGCTTTATGGAGTCGACGGTCGAGCAGTAATGTGTCCAATTTCCTAGACTCGAAGCTCGATGGTTCGGTTGGTCTTCGGCTTGTAATTCAATGCAGGATGCAGGATGCAGTTATCTTGTAATGGAGTGGCAATGATTAATGGGTGCTTCTTCTGGCCTCGAGTTTACTTTGCTTTGCCGTAGCCGCCGCAGAGAGGGCCATGCTTTTATTTACTTGAAATCTGAAGAATGTGGATAACACGAGTGGAGTGGAGGCTGGCTGGAACCACTTTCTCCCTCTCTTGCTCGAAGTGGTTCTTGTTCTTGTTGGAACGCTGGAATCTCTCCAGTTGAGGTCCTGGCCCATACTCCACTCCACGGGAAGCTGGTGCTGCTTGGTCCACGTTCGTCCACGTCCCCGCGACTGCTGCCAAGAGCTAAATACCAACTCTTCACCGATCCTCGGTTCAGTTCTGAGTTTACTTCCGTTCGGAGAGCGTGCACTCCAGCCTGGTGCTTTATTTTGGCGCGAACGTGGTTCGTATTTCGCTAATTCGCTGTTTCTGTTTTTCTGCCAACTATCCAAGGCGAAGACCCAAATCACACATGCTGAATGCTGAATGCTCCGATCACGGGAATCACTATCGCTGTGCTCCCTTGGCCTGTGTTGTGTGATGGTGAGAATCGCGTGCCTGCTGAGTGCGGGGCTTCGGCGTATCAGAAACAGGAAGACAACGAGGTTGAAGTTGAAGTGCGGCAGTGGCAGAAACAGGAGTCTGGAGTTGGTAAGAACTTGCTTCAGTTTCAACTTGGTAAGGAAACCCACGAGATCATGCAGATAAGAGCAGCAGTCTCTAAATTAAAAGTCTTAAGTCTTAATTAATGGAGAGATGGGCTGACGGGCAATTTTCTTTTGCATTTGCCCACACAGGAAGATAGTTCGGAAGACTCGCATTCGGACGACATGAACTCGAGCTCGGATTCTCGACTGGAGTGTGAAGTACAATTAATTCATATTCCGACGTACCTGCTTAGACTCCACCTGCATTCGCAAGTCGAACCTTCGTCCTCATCACTGCTGCCACCACCGCCAAATTACGAGTCTGTTACCGCTATGGCTGGTCTTGCTCCTGATCCTTATCTTGCGCCGCCTTCCTACAACGAAGCCATGGCCATGCTGCAGGTGCAGCTCAAATTCAGCCAAAACCTGCTCACGCTGAATAAAACTGTGTAAACTGAAATCAAAATTGCTAAATTGAATAAAACTCCAGCCCGCTCGTACTCGTGCTCGTCCCCCCGTGGAAGACGGACTTCAATGGTTCTTGGTTCAAGCTCAGGCTCAAGTTGTGCGTGAAATTTGAAGTACCGTGATCCAGAGATCCACAATCGGGAACCCACGACGGGCGCCGCTTAAATTGCAGGAACGACGATGCGATAACTTTTGAGGAAACTTTCCTTCCTTTTCTCCTTTCTATTTCCTCCGTGCGCCGTGTGCGTGTTCTTTTCTTTCTCCAGCACTCCAACTACTTCACCAGCATCGTTTTCGTTTTTCCGCATCGGTCCGCATGTAATTCATACTCGTGCCGTGCCCGCATCCGGAATGAAGAAGACAAAAGTCAGACGGAGGCGAAAGTGTTTATTAGAGCGGAATAAAGCTCTTCTCTTTTTCTCTTGTGTCTTGATGCGAAATTCGTTTCGCCAAATTCGCGTACGCGAAAGCGGCATTACGAAGTAGTTTCGTTTAGTTTTGTGTCGCGATTCTCATTCTCATTCTGATTTGGTATTTATTCTGCAACAATGAGCTCGAGCTCCGAGTTCAAGACCAGCATAGGACAAGAACATCTGCTGCTTGCTTCTGTCTCGGTTGACATTTTTTGCTTTTCTTTTCTTTCACAATCTGTAGCTGCTGCTGGTCGGGTTGGGCCTGAGGTTTCTCATTTCGCGATCCACATTCGCAATATTGCAGATAGCAGATTACGATTACGGCTTGGTCCCAGCTTGCGCCAGGCAAGGCAAGGCAACGTCAGGATTCCAGTTCTCAGCTTCGTTTCCAGTGCAGGACGGAAAGAGAATGAGTTTCTTTTATTTCCCGTCCAAGCTCACGTCCATTCCATTTCCATTCCGAGTCAAGAAAGCCAAGATTCATTTTGCTTCTGCTGTTGCTGCCGTGTTGTAAAGTAAAGTAAGTCTCTCATAAATACTCGAGTAAATGTTTCTTTTTTAATTTCCTCCTGTCTCTCTCTCCTTTTCATGCTCTGAGTCTCTGAGTAACTTTTTGCACTGTTCTCTTCGCTATTGCTGTCTCCTGACAATTCCATTTCCATTTCATTCCAGCCAAGATACGCACAAGACGAAGACGCACACATGGAACGAGAAATAATCAAATTGTTGCGTCCATAATTCAGGGTAGCACAGCACAGCACAGCGCCCAGCAGCCAGCAGGAAAATGGTACTGCATACTTCATCATTTCCAGTGCGAAAATCCCCAGAAGGAAAAGAAGAAAGGCGAAGCAGGCAAAGCAAAAAGACACGAGATGAAATGAGTAAATAGCTCGATTCTTACACGAGCACATTTTAATGCCTTTTCTTCCGCATCCATTGCACGGCCGCATTTTAATGGGGTGGTTAGCAAAGGCTGAAGCCTGGCACCAAGCTCTAATCTGAATTCTGCATTACAAATGCATTCGCATTCGCGCCTTGCGTAAATATTTGCTTAAGCAAAACTCACTTCGCGTCGCCTCCGTCTCATCCACAAATTCGTGAATCGCGAATTTCTATTCTGTCTCCAATCCAAACGCTAAATGCCATAAATTAATTCATCCCGTGCACACCCCGCTCGCGATTCGTTCAATCGCACGTTTCTTATCACTCAACGGCTCTGATCTGCTCCGAAGTGCAAAGAAAAATTGTGTACTTGCAGAAATACGACTACGCGTGGTAAGTTACGAGATGAAGTCTTGTGACCAGCTTGCACGCTGCTGCGATGTCGAAACCGGCTCACGTTGAACTCGGAACTCGTTTCGTCATGGAATTCAAACTGTCAGACCCAGAGCCGATTATGTAACCGCCAGTCGCTGATACGTCTTGATAATAATGGAGCAAGACGAAGACCAAATCTTTTGAATGAGTCACATTACGACGGGACGGGACAAGGAACTTACTTGGTTGTATTAAACATTACTTAACACAGTAACCAGCCACTAATCTTTTAGTACACAACTGACGACTAACTGCCTTAATGCTTCATCTCTCTTCTACTCTCCTCGCTAAGTCAGTACTCAAAGCTTAACCATGCAACTGAGAAAAGAAGAGCCATAAATAACAGAAACTGGTTTTCGTATTACTTCACTTCAGAGTTAAGTTTACGATTAAACGTATTCTGTAGTCGTATTCCTCGTGCTTCGCGCAGCAGCGCAGTGATCGTAATCTCTTCGAAGCAAGGCTAGAAGGTTATCTCAGCAGCGGAAAGCAAAGAAGGGCAGGTCAACCATCCATTCGTCCAGCGTCCAGCTTCTCCAATGCCCCAGTCCACACTGCTGCAATTAAACTAATCTCCTCATTTCACGGCAGCGCTCCTTTCAACAGGGTACACTGCATAACGCATGTCACAATCTTAAATCTGTACTGGATTTGTTGGAATTGTGCCACTTCTTCATTCTTTCAATCGACGCTCTCACGCAGTACACACGTCAGTCGTCGCCGTCTTAAGCTAGCTATTAAGCCGTTCTTGCATCAGTTCAACTGTAGTTAGTTAATTTGTCGAGAACTTCACTTGAGAGTAGGTAATTAAATGGAGGGCGGTGGAAATAAGCGCGTGCTTGTGATTGGAGGTGGCGGCCGTGAGCATGCCATCGTGTGGAAATTGTCCCAGTCGCCTCGGGTAAGTTTACAGGAGGCCCATTGACGCTTACCACTTGAAATCCAATGTAATTTTACTGTACTATCCCGAATCCAGGTCTCGCATATCTTTGTCGCCCCGCATAACGCTGGAATCGTGGCCGAAGACAATGTCACGCCCGCCAATATCAATGTGAACGATTTCCAGGTAAAAGCCCACCTGCAGTACAGCTGTATAAATCATCAGGTTGGCTGACTGGGCTGATCTGACATGATTTCCTTCCTTAGGCTTTGGGCGAATGGTGCCAGCAGAATGCAATTTCGATGGTGATCGTCGGCCCCGAAGTGTACTTGTCCCTGGGCATCGTGGACGAGCTGACTGCCTTCGGAATCCCTTGTTTCGGGCCAAGACGTGCGGCCGCCCAGATCGAAGCGAGCAAGCACTTTGCCAAGTCGTTCATGGACAGGCACCACATCCCCTCCGCTCGCTACAAGGCGTTCCAGAAGCCCAATGAGGCAAAGCATTACATCGAAACGACGGACGAGTTCGAGCCACTTGTAATCAAAGCGAGTGGGTTGGCGGCGGGGAAAGGGGTCATCGTCGCAGCCAACAGGAAGGAAGCTGCACAGGGTGTGGACATTATCACTCACGAATTTGAGGACGCGAGCGAGACCATTATCGTGGAGGAGTTGCTGGAAGGAGAAGAAGTTTCTGTGCTTGCCTTCTGCGATGGTAGCACGATTGAGGTCATGCTTCCGGCTCAGGACCACAAAAGGATCTACGATGGCGACATGGGCCCGAATACCGGCGGCATGGGCGCTTATTGCCCCTGCCCTCTACTTTCGGAGGACGACCTGGAATTCGTAAAGGAGAAAATCGTCCGCAAGACGATCCTCGGCATGAAGAGCGAGGGCGTGCGTTACGTCGGCGTGCTTTACGCCGGGCTCATGATCACGAAGGACGGGCCCAAAGTGCTCGAGTTCAACTGCCGCTTCGGGGATCCTGAGACGCAGGTCATCCTGCCGCTGCTGGAGGCTGATCTGTACGACATCTTCGACGCATGTGTGAACGGTCAACTCGCGAACGTGGACATCAAATGGATCCCAAACACGTTCTCCGTCGGAGTGGTCATGGCGAGTGCAGGCTATCCCGGACCGTATGTGAAGGGCAAGGAGATCCTGAACCTGGACGAAGTCAGCAAGCAGCCAGGCCACGTTGTTTTCCACGCCGGGACGAAACTGCAGGGCGACAAGGCCGTGTCGAGCGGAGGTCGCGTGCTCATCGCCGTGGCTTTGGCCCAGGAGCTCGTTCTCGCCTCTGCAAAGGCGCAAAAGGCGGTGCAGACGATCCAGTTTGAAGGAGCTCAGTACCGGACGGACATTGCGAAGAAAGGTGTGGCGAGATCGCTGCTCATGAAAGGTCAGATGACGTACAAGGGCAGTGGCGTCGACATCGATGCGGGTGACAGCTTCGTCAAGAACATTCTCGCCCTGACGAATTCCACCAAGCGCGAAGGGTGCATGGGCGGCATCGGCAGTTTTGGGGGCTTTTTCGATACGAGAGCTGCTGGATACAAAGACCCATGCTTGGTGTCCGGCACAGACGGCGTCGGGACAAAGGTCATGATTGCAGAAGCGACTGGGATCCACGACACGGTGGGCATCGATCTGGTCGCGATGTGCGTCAACGACATTCTCGCACACGCCGCCGAGCCCCTCTTCTTCCTCGACTATCTGGCAACCGGTAAGCTTGACATCGGAATGTCGACGAAACTCATCATCGGAATCGCAGAAGGCTGCCGCCAAGCGGGCTGCGCTCTGATTGGCGGTGAGACGGCCGAAATGCCTGGCGTCTACGCTCCGGGCACGTACGATCTGGCTGGATTCGCCGTCGGCGCCGTCGAACGCGGGAAGCAGCTTCCGTTCATTGAGAAAGTGCAGGCGGGTGATCTCGTGCTGGGGCTCGCGTCGAGCGGCCCACACAGCAACGGCTACAGCCTCATCCGACGGGTCGTGGAGAAGAACGACCTGAGCTACAACGACAAGTGCCCCTTCGGCACCGACAATAAGCAGACACTTGGGCAAGCTCTTCTGGAACCAACACGCATTTACGTCAAGTCCGTGCTGCCTGCACTGCGAAGTGGACGCGTCAAGGCCTTTGCACACATTACTGGAGGTGGGCTCCTGGAAAACATCCCGCGCGTGCTGCCCAAGCACCTCGGAGTCGAGATGGACGCCCACAAATGGCCCGTTCCGCCCGTTTTCGGCTGGATCGCCGGCGCCGGTGGAGTAAACGAGACGGAGATGTTGCGCACGTTCAACTGTGGGCTGGGCGCGGTTCTGATTGTGAGCCCACAGGACCAGAGCCACGTGCTGAGTATGATCACGGACGAGAACCTGTTTGTCGTCGGGCGCGTCAAGGACCTTTTCGGAGACGAGGCGAAGGTGCAAGTCAAAAACTTTCCTGCGGTGATGGCCCCGCTCATGAAGCCCCACACTTCGTTTGGGCAGCTGGCCAAGAAGCGTGTGGCGGTGCTCATCTCCGGGAGCGGCACGAATCTCCAGGCACTCATCGACCACACGCAGGACCCGAACAAGGGCTCCCGTGCGGAGATCGTGCTCGTCGTCTCGAACAAGCCGGGCGTTCAGGGGCTCCTGCGTGCGGCGAACGCGGGGATTGCGACGGTCGTCATTAATCACAAGGACTACGCGAGCAGGGAGGAGTTTGACGCGACCATGACGAAGGAAATGGAGAAGGCCCACATCGACATCGTGTGCCTCGCGGGGTTCATGCGCATTGTTAGCGACACGTTTGTCCGACGCTGGCACGGTAAACTCATCAACATTCACCCGTCGCTCCTGCCCAGCTTCAAAGGGGCGCATGCACACCGCGATGCGCTGGAGGCGGGCGTGAAGGTGACCGGCTGCACGGTGCATTTTGTCGCGGTAAGCATTTTAAGCATTGCGTAAGGCCTGAGCCCTACTTTACGCCAACAATTCGATAATTGCCCGCGCCCACCCGCGCTTTTGCTTTGGTCTTTCACAGACGGAAGTCGATGCTGGCGCCATCATCGCCCAAGAACCGATGACAATCCACGTCGGAGACACAGTCGAGACTCTGCAGGAGCGCGTCAAGACGATCGAGCACGTGGTGTATCCGAGGGCGCTGGAGTTGGTGGCCAGGGGCAAAGTGAGCGTCGACTCGGTCGGAAAACTCATCTGGAAACAATAAAGCTGATAGCTGAAGCAGCAATTCATTAAGCAATTCGCACGGCCGAGAAGAAGTGCAATTTTATAAATTATCCATTCAAATAATTAAGGCGAAGTTGACGTAAAAAAAAAGCAAAATAAATTCAATGTTCTTAAGAGTTAAAGACTCTACTCTGAACTAAAAAAACTGAACTGAAATTCATGACTAATCACTAATCATACTAATCAGCTAAGCGACGAGAGACTCCGACGACTGACGGCGACTCGACGAGTTAATGAGCAGATGGCAGGCAAGCAGGGAATGAAGCAACACACAGACGACAGAATAATCGGTACACGTTCACGCCTGGCGTTGGCGTTTGTTATCATGCAAGCACGCTGCTGAGTTAAAAGAAAAACAGCTCTAAAGCGGATTAAGAGTTTATTTCCAGTGGCAAAGGTTGCTGCTGCTGCGGGATGCTGACACGGAGACATGCTGAGACAAGAAAATCTGAACTGAGCTCGCACATCATACTTAATCTCAACAGGGCTATAATTTTACGTACAGCAAAGCAGCAATTATGAATTATGCCCCACATCATGCTGCGGATGCGTATTTGTACCTAGTATTTTGCTATTTTGCTTTGCATCCCATTTCGTATGGAGTTGAATAGTAGTACGTGGATTAGCGTAATTGCTAATGATGGTGGAAGTCATTTTCAGTCAGCCTTTTCAAAGGCATTTCGCTTTGTGACGTGATTTGAGAAATCCCAAATCCCGCAGCAGTGCATTTAAGCTGTGGAAGAATTTAACCCGGAAATTGCTCCTGGGAATCCAGAAACGACCGGATTTAACCGGCCGTGACTTCACAAGCACGAGAGAATTATCGAAGCCTGGTATGATTCATTTCCGTGTTGGGGCGAGTGCCGAGAGGCAAAGACATCTCCAGCGCGGAAGGAACTGGAACGAGGATGCTGGATCCTGTACTCGAGCCAAATCAAACCAAATCGACCGGATATTAAATACGTACACGCCCAGGGCCTCAGGCATTATTTGCAGGCCAGCCGGCCATCGGCTATTATCCAGAAAGTCCAGAATCCAGCTCCAGCACCCGCATGAGAATGGTGAATGGAATCCATGCATGAATTCTCTTTGAATGAATTGAATTCATGGTCGAGCGCACAAGTCAATTTCTTCTTCAGTTGATGTTTGTTTGCATAACACTTCAAGTCATTCTTCGCCGCACATTATTTGCTGGATGTTTTTCAGTTTGCGTCTTGCGTTTTCGAATAAATTTGCAATATTCCGCGTGCGCGTGCAAAAACGGCGGAGATGGGTTCATAAATAATTCAAATCCAGCAAGCCAGAGTAGTGCAGCGAAGCCGAGCTAAGATCCGGTGCGAGACAGGCACAAAGTGGGGGAGTTTCCGTCCATCCCTCCGCCGAGCCTGTGTGCCGTCTTAATCTTGGGTTTATTATTCCGACAGCCATCAGACAAGCTTCATAAACAAGCTACGACTATCATTAAGTAAATCGTGCCGTGCCATTTCATAGTTCACTTCAATTACTGCACTGATTTGATTTTGTACTCCGTCTTTCATTTCGTCTGTCAGTCAGTCAGGCAGTCAGCAATCGCAATAAGCAAGCGAGCTCTTGACTAGAATTGACGTTTCTTCGAGTCTCGAGTGCAGTGCACTGTTGCAGGCAGGCAGCAGTTCTCGTTCTCTCGCTGGCGGTGGCGACTGGCAGGCTTCACTTTTCATTCAGAGCTCGCAGAGTGCAGTCAACACTGAGCAAGACGGAAAATCTCTCCTCGTGCTCGTGTGACCGGTGTTTGTTTGGTGTTTCATACACACAAGACAATTGGAACAATTCTTCAGTAATTCAGCTCGTACTTGAACTCCAGACGAGACGGGGCTTGACACACATCAACGATAATACGAACGAACGATGTCAAGTCCATAAAGTGAAGTGTTCTGCCCACAAGACATTAACTGGCAGAGGCTCCAGTTTCCAGTCAACTGCTAATTGCCGGGCGACGGCGACATGGTAAGAAAGACCTCCAGTTAGTGTGAACCCTAAAATTACACTGTTAAGCTCAGATTCACAGCCGGTGACCCAGTTGCGAGCATCACGCGAGGAAATAGAGCAGTTATAACGTGCATAGTTATGCAATTAAGTACGGAAATGCAGTTTGCAGTTGTTGTGACCCATTTGTACGTTTTTGCAATGCCACGCTTACCAGGCATGTAATAAAGTACTTAACTTTTGGCATGAGTGCCCCAGTGTTAGCGCTGGGCGCTGAGTTGAGTCAAGAGTTTTTGGGTCGCTCCATTTCTTAACGTTAAAGCGTAAAGCTTTGAGCAGTGGCACGTCAGAGCTAAAATCAAGGCAATGTAATGCAATAATCAAGTATACAGCGAGTCAGCGAGTGCACGTCGGCCCAGCTGATAAAAAGAGAAAGTGAGATTAATTTGTATTTTGTACTTTGTTGTGAGGCATGAAAGCCAAAACCCATGAATCATGATCCACGATACGACTGCAATTGCTACATTGTTGCGTTGTTGTATTGTTGCCGCATAATATAGCTCATGCTCGTAGTCGTACCCACGCTTGCTTTTTAGTAGGTCAGTCTGTCTGCGCTGCAGCTGCTGCAAAAAATGTAGACAACTCCCAACTTCACAAAATTCACTATGCACTGCACTTGACCAACTTAACATATATCAACTCAGACAACTCTGCATCGAACCATTGGAAAGTGAATTTCTGAATGACGAATGAATCTCCAATCTCAATGTTGCTTTGTCTTGCTGGTTGTCATCAATCGCTCAAGCTGTTTTGCTTTCTCGTGCTGAAGAAGATGAGTATGAGAAGATCCAACGTAGTTCGCAAGCGCGAGGCGCTGCCGCAGTTAAGCCAAGACAAGCTTTCAGAAAACTGATTACTAAACTAGAACTAAGGCACTGCGCTAAGCCTAAACGGAAGCTGTGCCGTGGGATTAAACGCGGAAGATTCACTTCCATCTTCTAGTTCACATTGATGTGAGGAGCCGGAGCTGAGCTGAGCTCTTGATTAAATTCATAGCCACAGTCACAAGTGCATGGGGAAAAGACAAAAGATGAACAGCAGATCGCAGATGAACTGCTGTCTATGCATTTAATTAGATTTCGACCTCCGCAACAGCAGAAGAGCAGAATTGAGAATTCGTACAGTGCGCAATGTTTACCTGTGCCGGAAAGATGCAAACGTCGTTAAAATGCGAGCCTAGCCTGGTAGTCTGGGAGTCTGGAGTGCATGACTGCCTAGAGAAGAACAGAAGCTCGAGCTCATGCATGTATCTAATTTGATCTTGCGGCAGAGGCGGAGAGGAGATGAGAATCCCTGCCTGTTGGCTCAGTAAAATGATATTTTGACATAATCAAAATATTTTCATACAATTACTCTTTTATGATGAGCTCTTTCTTTCTCTTTCTGCGCCTGAGTTATTTTTGCCTTTTCTTGGCCCTGCTCCTTGCATTTTTGCGTGGGCTGGCCGGCAATAATAATTGGGCAAATTAATCTTTTTCCGCAGAAAAAACGCAATTAGCCTTTGCAAATTGCTGAATGAGCAGACTCAGCCCAAATTCGAGCATGGAAAATGGAAATCTTCAGCGCGTCATTGCGTCTTTTCTTTGATTGCGCATTGTCATAGCGAGATGCGACTGTGGAACTTTCCGATTCAAGTTTGATTGAGAGCAAATCGAATTACGAAAGTGTCTGACTCGTCATATCTTGAAAAGAAATGATAACGAATCTTCTCTTATTTTGCGTTTTGCTTTGCAGATTTGTTTCGGAATTGGATTGGCCCATTACTTCATTTCTGCTCCCGTCAGACGCTGTCGGCTGTCCTGACGCTGACACGAGCACAATAAGCTTATACGGCTTCAATTCAAAGTGAGAGCAACAGCAATCGAATTTGAATAATGCACCACGTACAAGCACCAGCAAAACAACTTTTGCATTTACAAGCAACGACGACGACGAAACTTGGACTCATCGACCAGACCAACTTTGAGAGAATTAAATTGTGAATTGCGAGCAGAACGTCTCAACTCTCAGCAAAATCGAAGAAAGTCCATAAAAGAAAAGGAAACTGTGCCAAAAGAAGAAGAAAAGAAGAAGAGAGAGAAAAGTTGTTGCCGTGCACTTTTAAATCATCGTGAATTCTTGCATTTTGTGAATTTTACAAACTCCGAACTCTCAACCCGCGAGCAAGTGCGCATCGGACATCGAGTCGGGCCAGCTGGGAAATCTCGTCTCGAAGCCCCAAGTCGTAAACACGTTCGTTCGATTTGCGAAACTTCAAGTTTGTGTAACAAATGCTGGATTGAATTGCGAATTGGACAGTTGAACAAAAATAAACTTAAACTTTCGCCACACGTGAGACGCGACGCGCACACAATGAATCGAGGGCAGGACTTTCGGGAGCACGACCGCGACGGTGGTGAAAGCGGGAGCAGCCGAAGCTCGACGCCTGTGCCTTCTCCACGAAGAAATCGGGTCCGCGCCACCGGTGGCGGCGCCCGTGCTCACTCCACACTCAGTCTCCTAGACTCGATGGAGCGCCGTACGCAGCGGACGTACCGCTACGGAATCGGGCTCGTCTGCATCGGCGCCACGCTCAACTGGCTGGGCTTCGCTCAGGTAAAAGCTTACATTCTGTTTCACGTACACGTAAGAGGATTTGTCAAAAGGTTATTAAGAAGCGGAAACCTGGCGAATGGAGAATGGCGATGGCGATGTCGCGCTTCCACGCAGCTGAAATGCAATTACCATACACACACGAGACCCGATGATGGCAGAATTCACTTCGCGTTCGCGACACGATAAATAATTCATATGCTGTCATATTTACATGCTCTTTGCTGAATTCTGAAGACTCGAGTCACGCAGCAAGCTTTTGTTGACTGCCGACGCGACGCTGCTTGGCTGTTTCATTGACCCAGGAAACTTCCATTCAAACGCTCACGCATGGACAAGCCGATGTGGTGTTGAGTTCACAAATGGCAAATTGGGTTCGGAATGTAATGCATTATCCTAATTCCGTCGTATTTTGTGTTTTGTGTACTGCATACGCAAAAGGCGAAAGGCAAAAGCCAACACCGCACAATGGCATGGGCACAATGAGAGCCTTCTGCATTATTAACCAGATCCCTAAATTCCTTGGCGGCTTTCGTTTCGATCTAAGTTTAATAATCTCATGAGGCTCTTTTGTGTTGACAAGCGACAGGCGACAAGCGACGCGACGTGCGACATGAATTTTGACTTGTACACCGTGCTTTCAATGTTTCGTGTTTGGGTTTTGGTTTGGGCTTGGCTCTGCCCGAATTCGGGCAGAGCACAAAAGATGCTTTTGCTATTTGGTTCTTCTTCTGCTGTGAATTTTCTACTTCCGAGTCACTACAGAAAGGGAGACGAGAATTTTGCCATTTGCCAACACGATACTTGCTTCTGATGTGATGAATAAGTCACAAATTGCATTTGGTTTTACTTTTACTTTTCGCTTTTACTCCGACGACTCGTGTAAATTCTAAATTGAAGGCGACATTCCGAAAGCAGCGCAGGAGCATCATCGCAAAGGCAAAAGCACTTTCAACTTTCACCAGGTTTGCCATTGCCGTCTTGATTTGGGTGCAATGCATTTATGCCAGCGAACTGCGAATTGGCAAATGGCAAATAGCAACTCATTTGATGTGGCTCATGCAATTCAATTCTCGGTCAGGAAAGAGAAGGAAAGAAATAACAAATGCTGGCGGCAAGGCACTTTCAAGCTGAAGCACAAGCTCACACACGCCACGCGAATGGCGAATTGACGAATTTTCACCGTGCGTGCCACAAAGATAACATTTACTTTACTCTGTAATCTCCGCCATGGCCATGAAGGCCTTGACATGCCGTGTCTTCCACGCCTGCTTGTCTAATTTGTTGTTTCTTGTTATGAAAACGAAAACAACTTTCTCGGACCGCACAAATTCACGCACTCAAACGCCACGGCATGGCATCGGCATGACTCTTTTCATGGACTTGGCCTGGGCTCGGACGCTAATGAAATTGCGAGTTGAATTCGTACTTGTCAAATTTCTCTGTGGCATGATCGGATACTTGGTTGAAAAGCATTTGATACAAACCACTTTGGTCCAGAGCCTGTGGTACACACTATCTCTTAGCACAAAGTACACCTATTAATACAGATAACATGATAACCACGGTTCTACTGGCTTAACATTGTCGTACTTCGACTTGATGTGCCTGGATATTAGACTTTTGAGAACGTTTCGATTGTTTCACTTGACCTTTGATGGAGAAATCTCCTTTCATAAGCAGCTCATAAACGTTTTGCGGACAGTACAGAAGAGGCGTAGCCTACAGCCACTTGATTTCAGTCGAATGCATGCGACACGCATGCATTCGTTTGGATATGCTGATACGGATGATGAACGTTTGTACTAAAGGTATCCGTAGACAATAATTTCTCGACATAGACTACCATGGCTAAAGCTGCGATTGGACTGTTGCAATTAGCAATTTGGCGAGGAAGCTCGATACGCACATCGCACTCCTTTCGCTAGAGACATGAACTAGAAAAGGCAGGCAAAAGCAAATCGAAGTGAAGCCCGAAATTGGTCAATCTTATTAAATTCCATGAAATTATCGTCTGTCAGGCAACTACAATGCCAAGCGTTGCCTGTACAAGCTCGCGAATTACTGCGATTGCCATTCGCAAAACGTAAATCGATTTCGGAGGCAAGACACCGCAAAAGCGTGCTTGGCCAACAACCATTGACAATGCCAACTTCCGCCACGACCATAATCTCGTTAGGAGTTTAATGAAAAAATACACCACTCCACGTCGTGCCAAACGCCAAAATGAAGTAACCCCTTCCGAAGTATTGCGCCTATCGTACGCTTAGAAAGGATTCACTGATTTTCATTCCGATATTCAGAGTCCGGTCACGATCATTATCACACGGTATTAGTATTAATGGGAAAACTCGGATCTCTTCTGACGTCTTCGATGCTTTTCTTTTCTTGTAGTACCTTCCAACTTCTTTTGTTTTCCTCGTACATGGTCTGAATCTTCAATTTCTTCAATCAGTCAAAGGAGAGTGCGAAGACTCGAGACTCACTCTTGTCATTTTATCATCAAAGGAATTACGAATGCGAATTCAGTCTTTCATAGTTTTATCGTTATACTTATCAGTGATTCTTGTTTTCAATTGCAGGGGCACGGCTACGTGGATCCGTTGCGGTACCTCGGTGTGGCCTGCGTCATCAGCGGCTCCTTCTGCGTGTGCATGGCCATGTGTCGCTGGCTCGGGAAGCCCGTCGCCTCTCGGCGGATCAGCAGATTGCAGGTGAGTAATAGTTACTTTAATTAAGAGACAAGAGTCATAAGAGATCGCCGACGTCATGCGTCTTTGTGGTGGTAGCCATCTAAGCCAACTTACTCGCTTGGTTGGTCAAAACATCCTTGATCGATATTCGATTTCTATGATTGTGATTTGTGGTTGTGGGAGTTGTGGCTGTCGGCTGTGACGTAATTGGAGTCACAGTCACAGTCACACTCCAGTACCAGAATATAACTATTGTAATTCAATCTACTGATTGATTGCATTGATTTAATAACACTTAGGGAGTTCTTGCACAAGATTCAAGAGGCAAGACGATAGACGATGGCAAAACCGAGCTCGAGCTCGTGACCGAAATGCGAAACCCATGCAAATACGAAATACGCAATCAAAGCTTAGCTAGCTTAGAACAACAACTAAATTGAATTGCCTTGCCTGTTCCTAGGCCCATTTCGGTATTGCTAAGGTTTTGCGGGTTTGGCGATGGCGGTGGCACTCTAATAAATTGAACGCATCGATTAATTTCGGTGTTCAGTTAGATAATAGCACAGACACTGAAGAAGTGCTTCGTTCAGTTCGTTCTTGCCTTGAGAGTCATCGAGAATGGTCTTAAGGCCGAGTTTCTATGCAACGGCTGTAATTAGATGATTATTATGAGAAGCTTCAGAAATAGCTCCAATGATGTCATACTCGGCCATTCCAGGAACACTTTCTTGCCTTGCCTTGCCTTCTTGAAGGCTTGAAACGCAATTTCCATTATAATAAGGTGTTCAGACCCTGCATCTCGCATCGGTCCATGTGTACTGTCGGTACATGTGTACCGACGGTTCTAGAATATCGTCGGTT
>WIXG01000418.1:0-60160 GCA_009869945.1 Mesaphorura yosii | reverse complement strand
AAAAGCACGTACGAAAAATGAGAATGCAAAACATAAACTTCCAGGCAGCGCAGGCGATAAAGACACGACACGAGATTGACATCATTCCATTCCAAATTGAATAAATTCACCGACTGTACTGCGGTACATACTGCACTCTCAATCTCTTTAACTCTTCTGCATAGACTTCAAGTTGTACGAATACTTCCTTGCGTATGCCGTTTCGTGTCTTTTTTCGGAGTGAGCAAGCAATAAAATGAAGCCGAATGCACAATTTGTATTTGGTTTTGGCTTTAAGCAGGCTGTAGGCAAATACTCCAAATAAAGTTTAGTTTTTTACTTCATCAAATTTTGTTTTAACTTTTCAACTAAACTTTTTACTTTCTATGCGGATGCTCAGACAAAATGCGAGTTGCGAGTGAATTGTAAAACTGAACTTTTTGCATGTCACGCTACGCCGCCGTGTCATGGCCATGGCCGCTGAAGACGCTTCCACGCTTCAGAGCAAAGAACCTGTACCTGAGGAAAACAAAGATACCATGCCATTTTCATTGCAAAATTGCAAGCAGGATACGAAATACCAAGTACGAAGCGCAGTTTCAACTTCTGGTCTAGTCCAAGTCATGTATGAAAACTCTGGTCGATCGATCAAAGTACATGAAGATCACACGCGAGGCGAAATACGAGCGTGACGTTGCGAAGCGAACACCGAGCGCTGTTCAACGTTCTTCTCAGCGACTCAACACTGACGCGGATTGCTTTTTCTGGCGCGGTACACGCAACATGCTACACACCTTACGGAAGTTAAGTAACCATGTTCAAGATGCTGGCTGGCTGACTTGACTCTGGTCTGTGATGTCTGAAAGAAACAAGGTTCTAGTTTCACGCTCTCCGTTCTTCTAGTTTCATATTTAAGATAGGAGAACAAGAACGGAAATGATGTGCTCTGCGTCTAACGCGTCGTGCGCGTGCATCAGACGGGTTATTTTGCCGTTTCTTTGTCCCGTGGTCGTGGTCCCTTCTGTCGCTGAGTACACACATAAAACTGAGTTATTTCCATAAAATTGCCTGGCAAATGTGATATGGAGGACATAAAAGTGTCTTTCGTTTGCGAAATGCCAGCCATTAAGTGAAGCCCAATATCAAATTATTACTGCTATCAATATTACATTGGCAGATATTTTACCGGAGGAAGGAACTGAAAGGATATGATTTTGGTTTGTCATTTGCAGACAGCAAGACAGCTGCAATGTGAACACTTTACCTTGACTTTTACTTTCTCCACTGGGAAAACAGAAAACGGAACTGCAAAAAGTAATGAAAACGAAGGATTTGCAGTTTGCTTGTTTCGGTACGCAACACGTTGTTTGAATTTACATTTCCATCTTCATCAAGTGACAACTTAATCCTTTGACTTAACAATTTGCACACAATAGCTTGTCAGCTCTGCTGCTGCACTGCTCACGGGTTGAATGCTGAGAGGATAATTTTTCCGGTGCGATGTAATTTATTATTCTTTTGTTACTTTGTTCGTTTGTTTTTGTCTGCTCTCACGGTCTCAGACCCTCGTAACAGGAGTTATTAGCTTTACCTTTTAATGATTTGCGAATGCACGCACCCGGATTTAACGAAGATGACAAATCGTTTGAACCGACTGTTGACGCTCACGTGGTGTTTACTTATCTTAGAAGTTTAAGCTATGGCACGTTGGCACGCTAAAAACAGAAGCAGACATCTTCATTAGAATAAGAATTAGCACGACACACAGCAAGCAAGCTTCCAAACGTTAATTAATGCTAAGCTACGAAGAAGCCTGAACAAGGCAGCATGCAGCAAGAAACAAGAGTAAAAGAATATGTAAAATTGAAACGTAAAAAATTCCAATACTTACTGCCTCGAAGTTTTGAGTGTCCCAGTAAATCTTCCATCATGTCCTGATTTTTCTGCAAAGCGTATATAAAAATGTGTTTAGAGTCATTCACTTTGAAGTCGTACGCTTCGTATCCTATGCAGATCTCGTATCGTTCTCTTTTCCGTCGTTCACTCTTCAGTTTGCGAGGAAACTTCACTGGAGGGCTGTTACTGTTACTGTCGGCCGAGTAATTGTCATTAATGTTTACATTCGCATGCGTATGTGGCATGGGTTCACGCGGTACAGAGCTTAGATTCTCATTCCCATTCGCAGTGGGCGCGACAGCATTAACATTAACACTGGGATTTGACAGCACATTGTCATTGTCACGAGTGTTCAAGTTTAAGTTCCTAGAAATCGGTGCCGCCGCTAAAATTGGCAATGATTCATAGAAACGCTGATGGTTCTCGTGATGGTGCTGAGGATGAGGATGACTAATCACCGGTATAGCCGGAAATGAAGTTTGCCGATGACAATTAACCAGTCGTTCGTTAGCTAATGAGTCATTGAGTACTTTTAGACCATCCGAGCTAATGCTATTAGCACTACTGGGGACAGCAAGGGACGAACATGAAGATGACGGCAGCAGCAGACTTTCACTTTCACTGGTCGCTGTCCCGGAGCCCGAACCGTGGCTGTAGCATCGCGTACTTCTCCTCCGCGCAATGGTTGCGGTCTTGGTGGTAATGAAATCCTCATTAATACCGATGCCGATCCCGTATCCATCAACACCCGCATTGCTGCTACTGCAAATACTTGTATCAATCCTCGTTTTCGTTGGCGGCTTTGTGCCAGCGTCAACGCCAGCGATTCGAATGTCGGCTGGGCCACTAAACAAATAATCGTTCTCAAGTTCGCCGTACTCAACCTCTGTAATTGGATCTGGCAATAAAAACTCCCATGACGGCGTGGATGCTGCAGAACTTGTTGACGAGCACGATGAAGTTACAGACGCAGACGAAATGGCTTCGATGCCCGAGTCGGAGTCAGAGAAAGTTTTAACCATCACTTCTGGGCAACGGGAGTTGTTTATAGCCATTGTTGTACCAGTTCCAGCAGACGCACTGGCACTGCCAATAACGCTGGATGTTGATGCGTCTTTAATCCTCTCAATTACACTCGACGATCCATTATTTTTTCTATTGATGTTGCTCCCCTCGCAATTGTCATTAATAATTGAGCGCGAGCCGCTGTTGGAAGGTCTCTGCATTGAAGACGCAGTCGTCTGAAGAGCTCCGACTACGGTGCTCATCATTTTAGTGTCCGTCTCGCAATACGCAAGACTCATAAAGAATTGTAGAACAGTCGAAGATTGTGTTCAAGAACTAAAAAGTACTGAAAGTGGGACGAGGAACGGCTGGGCCCTCAAAATTACACCGCACTGCGTTGTTGTATAACAATTGAAACTAATTGTCGACTAATAACACTCGAGTCACAATAAATGTCTTTTCCGGCCCTGCCTGGTTAGATCAGAATCACTTTTCACCTTGCATATTCACCGTTTCGAAAGACGGCGTTTATAATTTCTTGCACAAAGGCTAATATGCCAACGTTTTCACTACAGAGGGACTCTGTCGACTCCAATGGTCAGGGTGCTGGAGAAAATTTAATTCTCCTGCTCTCACGCCTGCGAACGAATTATTCTTATCTCTAAATTCCAAGCACAAAGCACATTTCTATGCTGCAGAATTTCACAAAAATCTCAAAAATGTGAACGCGCCAAGCGTAAGAAAATGTGTGTTGGTCTTCGTGCTTGAAACCTCACACATGAACTAAACTAAACAGCACACCGCTTACTCTTGTATCTCTACATTCCTAATCTGCTGGTTGCATTGCGTCGCGTCCTGTACGCGTTGCACGTTGCGTTAATTGTACTCAAACGCAGTGAACGAATGAAGTGAGATGTTGTGCAAGGGGAAGTCGTAGCATGAAACACGAAATCGTGGAGTAAAAAGAAATTGAGAAGGCCAGGCCAGACATATCACAGTAGTAAGTTCTAAATTGTAGGACGCCAACTTTATCTTACGCACGTTAAAAATGATTACTGCAGTGATAATAATTTAATTCTAGCCCGCACGTTCTAAATCTGATTTCTTATTTGCTCTCTGATCTTTCTAATTTCATATTTCAGCCGGTATCTTCGGAGGAAAGACGATGATCTTAATTTACTGTTTACTGCTCGCAGCACTGCTTTAGTTTGGTGTAGTGTGAGTGTGTGAAGTGTGAAGGTATGAATGAGGTAAGCATGTGAGAGGGTGAACTAAATTGAGGAAAGATAAGGCCAGGACGATGGGAAGCGATCTCTGAGCAGTTCAGTGCATTTTGGTTTATGAATGGAGAAACGAAATGAAATGCCATCGCCGCGCCATCATCAGCATCCTTAACCCTGTTATTTATATTTTCCTTATCATCTCGTGTTTCGTACACTGTGTTTAGGTGAGAATGTCACTCATATCCTTCACACAGATCACCATTCACATGCTAAACTTGCCTTGGCCAGACCAGGCTACTTAGACTGACTGAGAAGGAAGCGAACGTCTCGGATGGGTAGGAAGGAAGGAGGTTTCAATTATTAATTTTAAAAGGCTCAATTTACATTCGTCGCCGAATGCAGCGGTTTCCTTTCCATGCGCATTCCCCACCACCATCATCAAAAACGTAATTTATGGACTTGTACTTAGCCGAGGAAGGAAAATGTTATGCTCAAGTTGGGAGATTTTTATGACCTTTTGAACACACACAGACACGGAATGGAACGGCTCAGAGTTTACGTTTACAGCTTGTTCACCAAATAGAAGGATCAAAACATGAAACTCGAGTGTGTGAAGGAGCAGCAGATGCAAGAGCAACAGGAATTTATGCAAGACTTTTTCATGCAATTCTGTTCTGCATTAATGCTTCGTTAACCGAACTAATTTCGGATTACGTTAAAAGTTTGCAGTGCAAGCCGGCTGCTATGCTGTTGGCTGTTGCACTCGAACTTTGGTTCTGACTCTGACTCGAGTGTATTTCATCATTGCTTTCATTTCATCTCGAGATTATCTGCATTTTTCTAGAAAAGGTTCGGGTTCGCGGTGATGTGTTCGTGTCTGTCAGTGACAAAAAAAGTTAAAATCATGCTAAGTAAGTATTCTAGAATGCCGTGTACGATTAACCCGCTCCCATTCGCTGGGCCGGTCATTCCTTCTCTCAAGCTGTTAGAATGAGTGCAACGATCAAGAGCAGAACAGAGCAAGGCCGGGCAGGGCAGAGCACAGGAACTAGCGACTGACATGACATTTATTAGTCATGCTCATGCAGTCACACATCCGTCCGCGTTCGCCGGAATTGTATGGCACGCAGTGCAATGCGCCCGTAATGTTTATGCTTATATTTTCTGAATGATTCACTCACGCACGAGTCACGAATTCATTCTTCGAAAGCCAAAAATGCAAAATGCGAAGTTTCGAGGTTGAACTCAATTTGAATCGTAAACATCAAACAAGACCGGGCAGTGAGGGCGGGCGAGTCCTGCCCAAGCCCGAAGCGATGCATGCACTACCAATTATCAATTCTAGTGCACGTCGTCTCTTATTTGGTATTTGGAGAAATTGGTAAATAGTAAATTGGCAGGTGTGCGTACGTGTGCCGCGTGCCTGCTTATCGGGATCTTTTTACCATAAATGAAACCAGGTATTGGCACAACAAACAAATAAAAAGAAAAGTAGTTCAATATTCTTTTGTCAAAATGCACAAAGCATAATATGGAAATCTACTGACTTAAGTTCTTTCCTCGAATCAGCGTGCACTTAGAATCAGCACATTGCACCAGTGCAAGCGTAACTTTAACTCAGCTAATTGTGAATTGATTATGATTGACAAGCAATGAAAAGACGACAAGCAGATTGAGAGTCTCGTACTAAACCGAAAACGCACTGACAGACAGACTAAATGTGATGACACGCAGACAAAAATGAGCGATGCTGACAAGAGATCACTTTTACTCTTTGCTCCATATTTGTGACACAGAATGCTCCGCGTAGCGAAGCACTGTTCTAATTAATACTGATTACATAGCCCTTTTAATAAATGCATCGTCGTAACGTCACGTCTCATTATTACGCGGCGCAGCAGCACCAGCTGTAATCGGCATCCATCGATCTTAATCAGTGCAGGGTAATTAGCATTCAGACTGCCTGCATGCAATTCGCGATTGCAGTTTAATTGCACAAAATTCATTCATGTAAAACATTTGTTCATTTCCTTGTTCTCCCTTTGAAGTCTTTGACTTTTGCGTTTTGCGCTTTGTGTGCTATGTGTTTAGTGTATCGACATAGTAAGTTATCAAAATCTTGCCTCTTTCTGACTAACTGGCATACAATTAATAATTTCTGATAATTTCTTACAAATGCATTGCATGCGAATTAGTGAATGAATAAAATCAAGTTTACTTAACATTTGCCCGTTTGTGATTTGCCGCTGCAACGCAGATGTGAACTACTTAATTAGTTTATGAGCCGGTTGCTTATTTGCTCATTTGCTGTTCCACCAAGCCCACACTTTTATTATCTGGTTTAGTTAACGATATAATTAAAAATCCGCTTGCTAACTGCTCTCAGCTACACGCAGCGTTGCCCGGCGCTGCGGTGGTTTTCTTTTCGGTCATTTGGCTTTGGCTCGTCAGGCGGAAAAATTATTAATTTTGATTAATGAATAAAGTTGTTTTCTGTTTGTGCTGTTCCTAGCGTACAGTGAACGCCTTTATCAGGACGAGACAAGAACAACAACCCTTCGGCGAAGGTATGTGAAAGGCAAGCAAAATGTTGCTAACCTTATTAACATTTATATCAATACAAACAACACATTCTTAGACAAGACATGCAGGAGCATTGATTCTGGTTCCTGTCTTACAGAATTCGATGCTTCTTTAGCACGGGATAGGAATTGGAAATTCACCGCAGCAGCCAAGCCATCGCCCTAAGTAAAAGTTGACGATGAAGATGATAACGATTGCACAAACCAAGGAAAGGAAAATCGGCAGCACTGTAATTGACCTCGTTTCACATAATAAACCATAAGAAATGCAAATTCCAGGCTTCAAGCGTAACGTGATCTGTGTAATGTTAATTAAAAAGAGCTTTCTTCCTGCTTGCCATGCGAAAGGAGCCTCGACTGCGGCCTCGTGTGTGGTGTGGTTATTGTTAAAGGAAGGTTAATGAATTGCCAAAAGATATTTATTTATAAATTAAGACGTACGAGCGGAAAAATGAGAAATTTCGTTGTTAACTTTTCTTGTGAGTCAGGGAGGCGGGCGGACTGCGCCGTGCAAGAAGAACTAGACCAAGGAGACCAGCCAAGAAGGATGTTAACCCGAGACGATAAACGAGGAACTGAACCGGCTTGACATTAATTACTTTTGATCAGGAAAGTAAATTGACGAAAGACTTAAATTGGAGCTGGCACTTTAAAACGAGACGATTTTTTATGTGCAAGATACGAAATACGAACCGAAGGCGACCCTGCTTGCCTGATTGTATTTGTAGCACGAAGATCGTATTACTCAACGCCTAGCCTGCGTTTAGCGAAAGTGAAGATCCCGTTGTTCTGGCTGTTGAGTGCACCTCATGTCGAAGTCGATGTCGTTCCGACAGTTGCTGTTGATGTGGTCTGCGGGATTCTATGATGAAAGGAATTGGAATTGAGATAAAATGCATGCTTTGCGGCAAACAAAACTGTGTTTCATCGTGGGAAAATATTTTCTGGCCACACAACCAAGCCCAGTGCCAGTGAGAGATCAGATCAAAGTGCACCTTCATCATCATCAACGTCAGTCAGCAGCAGCCCGCGTTTGCAGACTAAGGATGCAGGAGCCAGGAAGAGTTTTCTGCATGGTTTCATGTCGCTAATGCACTCATCAATGTACCGTCATGCCCAACAATTTTGTCAGCACATCATACGAAATGCCAACGCGAAAGGTGGAAATCCGACATAGCATAGCAGCCTTTGATAATGATACATAATGTCGCAATTAATAAAGTAAACTTGACTTTGAGTCATTTGATCTTGTCTTGTGCTGTTACAAGTATACAAGTACAAATACAAGATGAGCCGCACCGATGAGTGGCTCAGTTGCTTTTTAATATGATGAAAAGTGTAATTCAGATTTTGATTCGGCTAATGCAAGCTCAAAGCTGCAGAGGCAATGCAAGACAAAACTTACACGACGATATAGTCAAAATGCGAACCCAAAATGCGAAATGTACTCATACATAATAAACTGGGATGAAATTGTAAAATACATCAAAGAATTCTACGAATAATTGCACGAATCAAAACACGGTATGCATTACATTGTGAACTGTGAGCCAGCGAACGAAGATCTTCATGCCTGCATGGCACAACGCGGCAACGGCGGGCCTTTGCTTGGTGTCTATCTCATCTGCCTGCACAATGGAATGCGAAAGAACAGGATTCGCATTCGAATTTGATGGGATACAACTTTGCTAACTGAGAGATGCATTTGCATTTCAAACTCAGTCTAGTCTCGGTCCTCTCGCTCATCGCTTCGTCGAATGTGAATTCATCGCTCTTTGATATCTAATCTCATTATTTACATAGTCGAGGTCTCATATGCAGAGTAGTGCAGAAATGCAAGCCTCACGCAGAGTCGTCTGACTGTGAAAATTACGGAACTGAACTCCACTCGACTTGGCTCAGGGAAATACGATGCATGAGAATGAGAAATGTGTATCACGTATTCACGTATGTTTAATGTTCGCATTCAAATTCTGATTCTGATTCTCGTTTCGTGCATAGCATCAGAGAATTGCGAGCTCGCCTCGCCTGATTTATTGATTTTTTAAATTTGTATGTACATTTACATTACAATGCTCTCCTGAGCTGAGTGGTTCCAAAAAATGAAAATATGTTATTTTACTTGATTCGAATTGAATTGAACGCAATTAGCAAGAGATAGTAGACGAGATCTTCGAGAGAGACATTTGACACATAGCTTGCAGGAGTTTACTCGTCCTCGCAAATTTTACACTGTTCGCTTGCCTGCCTGAGCAAACAAGCGCGAGTTTAATAGACTTGATCTATAAAAGTTAGTGTGGTGGTGGATAAGCCACGGGAGTCAACATCTTGAATGAATGACTTGACACGGCTTGCCTTCGCCTGAGCCGCTGCTGCTTTCGTGACTTTGCAAAAATATTTACAAAGAATGTGCGATTTCCTCAAAACCTTAAACTCGCGAGCAAGATTCTTTTGTTGGTGAGTACGGACCTTTGTGCTCTTTAACTTAAGAGTAAGTAATTACACTTGATCATCTGCATCCCATTGTAATGTGCTTTATTCTATTCTTTGAATTCGTGAGATTATCTGTTTTTGTGGTGAGAGACGCCGCTTCTCGAAGATGTGGAATTCCTTGCATTGTTGCTTGTACCAGTTTATGCGCTTGTGCGTGGTCCCGTCCAGCTTCACGCACGCAATTGCACACTGCACACTAGGACTAGAAAGCATAGAGCAAATGGCACATGTCATCTGAGAATGATTTATGGCATAGAAGTGTTTTGAGATTCGACCGTTTCTGATTTCGCATTTTATGTTTCCATTGTCTTGTCTTCGCATTCGCGTAGAAATAGAATACAGTTAATTCCAACAAATGCGCCGACATCACAGGAATTGGCACCAAATACGAAATAAATATCATGGTTAATTGCACGCGAATAACGTGCGTGAACGGTACAGTAACTAAATGGGAGCGATACAAACGCGTCGCGTTGATGCACCATTTCATTCATATTTCTTGGCAATGAGAACTTCTTTCGTCGTTTCACTTGACCAGCACATTGAGAGAATAAAGAATGCAGAGTTCTTTGGAGTCCATTTCTCATTCACAATTATCATTATGAGTATCAATCAGCAAACGTATGCTGCGTATGCGTACGTCCTGAATCGTAATGAGATGAAACATATCCATTAAAATTCCATTTTTCATACTGTACGCGTACGTGCATACCATTAATTGTGAATCTTCTTCGCCAAATCAAGCACGACCACAACCGCAAAACAACGCACAACAATAAAGGACACCAAGATCGAGTACACGGCAACAATAATCGGCTATGTGCATGGCATCGCTTGCGTTTGGCGCTGTTCTGTTCTGTTGTGTAGTGTTTTTCAATGTCACCCAAATTTCGTGAGATGTGATAACACAAGATAAATCTTCGCTGGCCTACATTCATCTACACTGCACTCACATCCACATTAATATTAATATCAAAGTCAAGAATCTCTTATCTCGTCTACCGGCTCTGCATGCGTCTGCGTAAAAGCTCATCAATTCCAATTAAAGTCGTGAATGGAGGATGCGCGAGTTGCAAAAGGCTTTGCACACTGCGTTTGCTAGCTATTTTACGCGAGTTCGCAAACCTGTTCTGGATGACATTATTCTAATCGTGCATTGTTGCAATCGTGGTCGTAGAAAATTAAATGACCGTGTAAACGAAAATTAAATTCCTACATCCTGCGTGTGCAGTCAACATAAATTTGATCGTGTAAACGTGTAAATGTAAAATAAATCAGGAAAATTAATTTATTTGGTGTTCAGTCGAGTATTTAATTGCTCTTTTTACCCATTTACATGCTAATGTTGAACAAGTGTCGGTCTTGTTGACCACCGGCTCAAACGAAACCTGAAGTATGCAATACAGGCATGTGCGAGAGGAAGCCTACTTCAGCATAAAGTAAATCCTTGTCATCTTTGGGAATTTCCAAATTTCCTCCCATGCAATGTCAACCGGAAGAGTCACTCACGCAAATTAAGTCGTAGGTGGTGAGCGAGTGTTGTATGCGCTGCCACGTCATTCGCCACTCGCGTGCCATGGCTCGCCGGTCTTGACTTCAGAGGCTTCATTCTGAGAATTTCATGCATACTCAAAGAGCAACCATCAATAATCACCTCACCCACACCTGGAAAGGCAAAGTTATGGTACGGTACACAATCCAGAATGTAAACAGTTATACGATGTACTGCAAAAGCAAATTACAGTACGTGGGAGTGATTTGCTTGCAGTTTTGCGGATACAGAAGCACTGCAGATGGTGAATAGAACCGTGTATATTTGGGATTATATTCTTGGATATACGGATGTGAGGGAACGGAATGAAACAAGGTGAAAGTCAACATAGGATGGAAGGCCAAGATAAGACGGCACAAACTAAGTCGGAACTCAAGTCCTGAGCTCTGGAATGTAAATAGAAAGAAGAAAATTTAACGACTTTCTTCGGCCTGAGTTTCTTCTTTTTGCTTTCGTCTGCACGGAACATAGAAAATGATGCACGTAGAAGGAGCTGTAGGTGAGTTTTACCTACAACGTTCTTAAAATTGATTCCTGAGCCATGTATACACTTTTCTCTTGCTTTATGTTTCCGTCTTGATGGTTTTTTCTTCAAAAAGTCACGCAAGCAAGCAGTCAAAACCCTGATGCTGATGTTCTTTCTTGTGTCAATATTAAAATCTCATTTTGGAACTTCATTTTATTATGTACCATGCCGTACGAGTTCATTATGGCCTCACTGCATGGATCGAGTATGAACTTGATAGGATAGGCTGGGTATTTTTATATTCTTTGACGAAATCAAGCTTGTAAGGGATTCAATGCTCAAATTGGTCAAGTTCAGACACAAAACTAGCTTATGAGCCTTCCATTTTATAGAGCGGAAAGAAATCTCACAGACACATTTTGAATTCGGACACAAATTCAGAATTTCATTGTGTCATACACCACACAACGACATCGTAGATGAATGATCGATACTTTTAGCAATGAAATCACGATCGTCATTTCAGGCAATTTCCAGAAGGAAACGGCCGATCGCAAAAGGTGTCACGCTACAAGTTGACGGTTTTGGAGTGCTTGTGCTTTATGAGATCTCGCCTACGTGAGGCTTTAATGCCTCTATTTCTCATCGATTCGATGAAAGCTAATGGATATCATACGCGATGCACAGCAAAAACAGTGGCAGCAGCACCGTGAAACTTGCGGATTATCTTTTCACTTGGGCGAAACATGAAAGTGCCGCTGCCGTGCCGTTTCTGTTGCTACCACTCAACATTTCACCAAACACAATATGAAAGCTCAGTCAGTGTCGGTATTTACTGCTCTTCTTTTGTTTTCCTGCTTACTATGCACTGAAGCTGTTGCGTAGTACTCGGAAAAGCTTTCATTTGAAAATCCCCAAACCGTCGAGATTGCGATTGTGTTTCGCGAGAAACCATTTAACCATAGAAATGTTCCTAGTCGGTGCTCAGATTTCCAGACATCGAGAGCACGTATGTATCCATTTCGATAAATAAAAACTGGGATTTTGTTTTTAAAAAATGTCAAATGTCAATTCTGCTTTGAAAGCTTGCAAGCTTTGCTTCAGGTCCAGGTTCACTGGGCGCGTCGTCTGCGAGAGACATGCCATGCCAATGCTTATGTTTCGACATAACTATAAATAGACACGATTGAATGTGTAAACTGGGCTGGATAATCGAAAATATAAATATCAGAATTTTCAGAATGCCAATGCTAAAGCTGAAGTTCATAGTTATCAAATCTACCAGCTCTAAGCCAAGATCAAATAGGCATGAATTCAAATTTCGTCCATCACTGTATGCACAGCGTGATTCAAGTCAATCGTCAGCGCCAACTTGTTGCGCACAGACGTTTAAGTCTGGAAGGTACTCCAACAACATCAGAGTTCTGAGACAGTTGACAATGATTTCTTCCTCAGAATTGCAAGGTAAATGCAAGGCACGCTGAGTGACGACAGTGACGTGGCAGTCGGAGCGTCAGACAGTGAACGAGTGAACGACCCAAGAGAACGATTTCCGCCGGTGCTGGCTTTTATACGTAGCGTAGAATTCTCAGGCCCACAAGTTAAACTGAATTACGTCTAGAAAGTAATTGCTTTTTCTTTCTCACCTGCCACAGAACACGGAAGTCTCTCTGTTCCACACGCAGTAGTTGGCAAGGTTCTCGGGTTACAATTGTATTCTCACGTGGTGAATCATCCAAAATCGATTCGCCGAAGAAAGAACCCATCCCAAGGCTTCTGGAGACTGCACTCATATCCTGCGTGTTCAGAAAGAAGAAATGTGCTTTACTTCTGCAGCCCAGGCTTCACCGCACCGGTTTGGATAGGAAATGTTTAGAATGAAATTTGATTTGGTTTTGGCTGATGGGCTCTAGCGTTGTCGTTTTTCGTAAATGGACAGGAGCACAAATGTTGCTGACTGCAGGCAAAAAGTTTTAATGAATCTAATTTGGGCTGCCTTTGGGTTCCAATTCCAACTTTTGCAGACTTTCTTCCTCATTTTATCTTTTTTGATTAGCTAATCAATCACTGATTGTGAAAACTCGGAAGCTGCCTAGAATAGCGTAATACATGCATCGACGTGTGTAAACCGTGGAAGCGAAGGTGCATAACAAAGCCACTTACCTCGACCATGCCCGTCTTTGACACGTGGACGTCGAGTGTACCGATTAGGACTGCGTACCAACTCGTGCCCTTATCACCTTGTCTGTACACTATGAAGGAATAGAATAACGGGTTAATTAACAAATAGAGTTCATAATTACATTAACCCACCAACGTACTGCGTATTCTGTTACAAATCTGACATGTGGACACGTGTGGTAAGTGATAAAGCTTTCACCAGCTTTCACCAGTAATTCAATAGCGATAGATTCGATATTTTCAATAGATAAAAATGGTTCTTTTCTAGGTTTCCTTGTCAAGGTTCATAATAAAGTATTGGAAACACAGAGAAAGAGAAAACGCTTTGAGCAACAAAGTGCTTCAATTGAATTGAATCTCGTGGATACTTGTTTGAGGGCATGTGGGTTATAAATGGGCCTATTATTATCTTCCACAGTACCATGTTTTACAGCAGCAGAGTGCGTGACAGAGCCGACTTCAAACCACAAAAATGGGATAAATGAAATAGGCAAAAATTTAATATCTCTCCTCACAATGGGAGAAATATTGAGAGTAGCAAGTTTAAATCGTAATATTCCACCTCGATGAGTTAACATTCGTTGTTGATTTCAATTGGCAACCGCGCTCCGAGAACCAAGATATTTATAGACTGTAGGATGAGATTCTTCTACATTTTCGCATGAATTTTCAAGCGTATGACAATCTGCTCGTGTGAATAATTTGCGGGGATGGAAGCTGGACTGGCCCTGTTGCTAATTTCATTGGAATTGGTGACAGGAAACTAGACAGAGGATGGAAAATTTTCTCACGTAAAAATAGACCGAAACCACTCTAACCCGTTACACAATACGTGAAAAGCTCTTCTGTTCTTTATTCTACCCGAGCACTCGACATTTCCCAAACTCCATTGCCATTTCAAATTGGGTTTTCGTGGGCCGTGTTTTATCTTGTAATCTATTGTGTTTCAAATTAGCCCACGGTCGCTTTCGGTTCAATTTAATTAGTTCTGTATAATCTGAAATTGAAATGCAAATTAGAAACTTTCTCTTGCGCTTGCCTCTACACAGAAACTTACAACTTTACCTGGGAATTAGAACGTACGACTAAAAGCGACTCATTTCAAATGCATTGTCATCACTCAGCTCGAGTGAAGAAGAAAAAAACTTGCTCGGTTGCTCATTTCGTATTTATTAGTCTGCGTCGCGATGTCCTTATTAATTAAAGTTCAGCGCAACTGCATTAGCTTACATGTGACTCCGGAATCCAGCTGCTCAAAGTACGCACACGCAGCCAGCTGATGAAGGAGCGGTGGTGGGACTCCAGTGAGAGCAGCCAAGTGCCTCAGATGTGACACAATCACGCTTATGTCAGCAATGCTTCGATCTGCGGGTCTGAAAATGTACATAAAAGAAAACTCATTATAATGGAGCATAAAATACGACAACGACGACACTGCCTGCTTGCTTGTTGTGTGCTGGCAGATAAAAGTGGAACCAGAACCAGAAAACCAACGCTGTTTGTACAGTGTTTCGTTCGTATCCATCTACTTGATTACATTTTATGCCGATTGACAATAACAATAACAAAAGAGAAAGTCTAGTCTACTTTTAGATACGTTTTCTATCTGCTGCTTTTCCTTTTCCTAATCCTGTACGCTGTACCACTGTGCTACGTCTCATGAAAAGCGACGCGCACGTGCACAACCAACATTTCATCGCCTGCTAACAAGTAGCTAACCAAAATCCCTGCCATTTGATTTATATTTATTATTCAAAACCTTCATTTATGCAGCAGCAACAGCCATGCACTGCACGATGAGGAATTGCACGCGATTGCCCAATGGCGATGGCACGAACTATTTTAGGACAGAATGACAAGCAGGATAGGTGAAACTAGCCGGCTGTTGCCTTAAAATTTCAAGCCATCATGAATTAAGATGCGCGCAAAAAGACTAGCAAGGACTCAAGGGAATAATACCACCACAGCTTTCAAATACCAATTGCTGATTGTGTTCTTCCAGACCAACCATGTCATGTGGCTCATGCACGACAAAAACTATACAATATGACAAGTACAACACCCGCGATGTTCCTTTCTCCTTTTCTTTTCGAGGTTGGATTCGGCATCAATCTACAACCAGTCTCTGCTGGCCCTGACCTTGCTTTGGGCAATTTTCCTACTTCCTCCGGGGTGCCTTCTTCATCTTCATGCCTCATCTTTTAAATGGCACTACTTCCTGTTGTGTCTTGACTTAGCATTGGCATTGGCAATTGGCTTGGGCTGCCACAACGTCGTTACTGAATTCCTTCCCGGTGTCCGCCAAGTAAACTCAATTTTGTCTGAAGAACATTATTCTTTTCATAAATAATGGTATTAGTTAACACAGTAACAGTTACGGCGTGCTCTTACGAAGTAACTGTAATCACCATTCCGGCTTATGTGGTCATTAGAATCGCATCATTCACCTTACTGCACAAATTACATTCTTATTTTCAATGGCAAAGGCAATGTCAATCACTTTCTGTGCTCCCGGACGTGACACGAATGTGTACTCCGACTTTGACGCGCTGATTCCATAAAAGTAACGACAGCGTGGGTGGTGAGGACAATCATTGAGGCCAGGCGTAAGTTCACACAGACAGTGGACACGGCCACACCAGAAAGTACAAAGACGATGATGACTCTGATTTAAGTATAATAACAAGAAACGTGGGCACAAACGAACTCAGCCTCGTGAACTAAGGAAATGAAAGGCACGGCACTGCACTACAGAAGCGGGCTTCGACTTCCAGGCATTCCTTTTTCTAGAACAAGGTGGGTAGGCACGAGTCAAAATGTTCAATGTACAAGCTTCTTGTAACATGCATAAAACATTAGATTTTGTTAGATCGTGCTTATATCACTGTTTTCGTTCGACACGACACGCGATGCAACAAGTGTTTATGTTTTGCTTTTGCTTTCCCTTATGTACCTGTATCAATGGGCCATACTGAACCCACGCCCCACGCGACGATTCGTGAAACGCAAGCTTGAGCCTAACTTGCCTCATGTCGCGAGACATATAAGCATTAAGAATTAATTGACTCGTTTATTGTTTTGAGTGAGGAATTGTGATTGTGTCCACTCAAAGCATTTCGCGTACAAAATTATCACAACATGACAAAATTCCATTAAAAGTACTACCGTGGCGTGCCGTGGGAATTTTCTGTGCTGGGCTTGGCTTAAAGTATTCATCACTTTTTCTTTTCGGCGACTCGACTGGAGTGCCGTCGAAAATCTGTACCATGATACGATACATAATACATGCGGACGAGTATTCTATTCAGGATGGGACAGCGTGCGAGTGAAAGATCGATATGTTTGCTCACAGTATCAGCAAGAAGAAAGTACTGAAAAAAATTATGATGCTTCAGGTAACAAAAGAGCATCAGCACACTACGACTCTGTCTGCCTGCGAGCTACGAGCGTGGAGGATCTTTTACCTGTTGTACTTTTGAACTCCTGCCATGCAAGATTGCGACTTTGCATCGGGATGAGGAAAGTTTCACGTTCCGCATTACAAAATTAGAAATGCGGAGCGAGGAAAATTGCTACAGATGGGAATGGCAAGAACGGACGAGGACATGTTTAATATTCACTCACTCACGACGATGAACTTTTTTTCCTAGGCGCAGAGCAAGCAGGTAGGTGTCTTAAATTTAAGTTGAATACCGCGAACGGTGAAGGCGAACGTGCTTCGAAATTCGAACTCGAAGGTAGACTTTTCTTTTTCTTACTTACCTTTTGTCAATGCTTGCGTTCCACAAGTCTTGCGTCATTTCGAAAGACGGAGCACGGCAGGGCACGGCACACGGTTAATAAATCTCAATTAAAACTAGGTCGGACGCTGGGTGGGCTGATGCGCTACGAGAAAGTGGGCGATGCGGTTGTGTCACAATGCAATTAAAATGAACAACAATAAATCAACATCAACAATTGACGGTCCTTGTCACTTAATCCATTTTCTGGCGAGGAACCGCACGTGCACATGCAGGAGAAAGAATTAATCCGAGCAAAGCACAGCGCCGCATGTCCTGAGTTGTGTCAGTGTCATAATAATGACCTGTCGCTAATCGACAAGCTTCATCTTAAATAAACAGAGTACAAAGTAACAAGAACACATTTCTTCACAAATCGTCGTGGCGCGAATCGAAGTAAATATTACATCTACGTTTAGGTTCTACGTAATAACGCCACAGACACGCAGTTGACAATTACACGAGTGCAAAACTGTTTGTGGTTGTTGTGTTTCACTTTCACTGTTCATTTTCTCAATGAATAGCGAGACGACGCGCGGCGAATATTGCATTCTTGTCGTATTATTGCTGATATTTGAAACTTAGAATGTCAACAAGCAAAAGTGCAAACACCAAATACCAAATACGGGTTGCGCGAGAGCGGTGCGTGTCTCCAGTCCGCACGCTTCCAAATTCGTATCACAACTAACACGATTCCACGCGTCTCACTTTAGTTTTGGTTTTAGTTTGAACTTTCTCTCTGTACACATTCCCGTTCGCTTGATCGTAGTCGTCGTTGCCTTTGTGCACCTCCCAGTTCACTTTCACTCTGTGCTCACGGTCCGTACACGTTTGTGTTTGCTTGCGTGCGCATCAGACAAGCCACGAGCCACTGCCATTGCCATTGCCATTACCAGTGCCTCTGCCACGCAGTTAACCGAGTAGTTAGATTAGTTCATGCATCGTAGTACAAGATAAAGACTGCAATGGAACCGTGTCTTGTCGAGATTTCATGCGTCAGGCGTATGCAATCTTTCGTGCTACGTTATTAACGTAATTCTCGTGCTTCGAGCATTAAAAACCGTAAAAAGTAGGCGAAAGTGGAATGAAAGTTTCTCCGACCTCTTTCATTTCTTACTGCGTGTGTGTCGCGTGATTTAATGGTGATGCCCCCGAATGCAAACGTTGTAACTTAGAAATGTACTTAAACCTGGGCTCAACTGCTGAACTGTGAGCTGTCTCACTTTTGCGGTAACAGAAACAAACACGGATTGAGTACAGCACGTGGCCGTGGCCTTGTACAGCCGCCATCGTCTCGAGGCAGCGTCTGTTCATCATCATTTTTCTTCCTTCGCACCATCAAATTACTCAAACCACATCGCCGTCTCCGCTGCCGTCGTGGCTACGGCTCTTGAAACAGTCCAGAAATATACACAAAGGCGACAGTGGAATAATCTAATCATAAAAGCTCTGCTGCGCTGCACGGCGGCGGTCTGTTGGGTCTGTTCGACAAGAGGCACAATGCCGGAGTGGATTTTATGATTATTAGTCTTGGCATATATTTTCATTGTACTTGGGCCCCACAATGCCAAGACCACATGTAGCGCCTCAAGTCGAGCAACGCCCTTCCTTTCTTCGCGACTCGCCTTTGTAAGACATGCAGATTAACTTTCTCACACTTCATTTGTATTTCGTAACGAATCTAGGAATCCACAAAAGTTATTATTAATTTCGTTAGACAACTTGGCACTGCACTGGTACGGCTAGACAAGGCAAGGCCGGCGAGTAGCTGATAAATTGGGTCGGTACCTTTCATCGCGTCCTTATCTGCCCGTCATTCTTTTGAATCAGTTGAATGCGACTGGAGAAAGTGGAAAAGAAAGAGAGGCGTGGTGTAGCTTTAATGGGAATCAAATGAAAGGAGTACCTTCAAACCGCTGAAACAGAAGATAAGGCAAGACAATAGACGAAACCGCTTTATAGTACATTCTGAGTTGCTTTCTTCTTGAAAGGACGGCATGTTG
The DNA here is from genome assembly GCA_009869945.1 of Mesaphorura yosii. NCBI lineage: Eukaryota > Metazoa > Arthropoda > Collembola > Poduromorpha > Tullbergiidae > Mesaphorura > Mesaphorura yosii. The sequence continues at coordinate 41,001 of WIXG01000418.1, read as the reverse complement.
GTTTTGGTTAGAATTTAGAATATTGAGTTTCTCCTGTTATGCCTTCTCCTGTCATCTTTGTGGTTACCTCAGCCTGATTTATGACTATTAATATTTTCTAAACTTGTTCATGCGTTAAAATTCATCTATAAGCAAGCCTTCATAATTTCCATACGCGTCGTGCGATGTTTTACGCTACTGTTTTGAATGCCAACTCGCTCCAAGATCGAATTACTAGTTTTGGATACCACGCCGCATTTACTGTCACCGTCACTGCGCGTGAATCTCAAAGCAAATAACGCTGGTGTTTCGCGTGGCACGAGTAAATCCACTCTCCGCTGTTCACTTTGCGTTTGTCTTCTCCGCCCAAACTATCACTTCATCATCAAACTTTCGAAACTTTGAAGTTGAAGTGAAGTGTATTTAAGCTTCTGCTTCAACCTTTAGACGTGCATAATACAGAGACGCAAAGGTAAATTTTCTGCTTTCACTTTCACTGCTTTCACAAGTGTTCGCAGAATACTCCGAACGCTGCACGATCGGGTTTCTATTTTGGAGTTCCACTTTGTACATTTTACTCTCATCATTAATATCGCATACGTAGCATCGGTGTTTGTGACATCCTGCGCCAGCGCCTGGGTTTCGATGTACACTTGTTTTCTTCCGCTTTCCTCTTTCCTGGCTGTGCCCGCCTGGGTTATTTTTATTTATCTCATTCTTCATAGTCATGTCATGCCTCACATCTTTCATCTTTTGTGGCGACTCAGCTTTGGGTATTCACAAATCGATTGTTCATCTGATAAATGCCACTCGACGGACGTCAAGGCTTCTTTACTGCTTGTTTATGTAGTTTGCACAATGTGCACCTACGATAAACTAAATAATCAGCCGATGAAAAGCGACTCGATTCGCCAAAATTGTTACAGAGTGGCCTGTGACAATAATAAATCATACTCACTTATAATTCCACATCGTAGGAACACCTGATTAAATTCTTGTTTCTGCTCTGCTGGGCGGAAGCTTGTTTAAATTATAAGTTATTTACAGGCTTCCTTTACGTTAACGCAAGCGACGTCTCCTTCGTACTCGTCGTTCTCAAGCTGGCAATAAACTCAATCCGGTAACAAAGAGAATGTTGAAGCATGATGCATGACTGCGAGCGCCACCTGCAATCGTTGGCATCAATTCGAACCATGCACGCAGAGCAGGAGAGAGAACAGAAGACTCTTTCGAGAGAAGCGGGTGCGGGTGAATGAAAGATGCATCTTAATTTGCGCAATACGTGAGCAACATTACGAGATTTTAGTTGGCGTTCTTTTTCGCTAGTACAAGTCACTATTCACCCACTCTGCAGTTCTCCTTCACTGTATTTGGTGAACTGGCGAACCTTGAGTGATGGTGAGTTTCTAGTTTAATTGGGTTCCTTTTCGAAATATTTTAATTTTAACCCGCGGCCGAGATTTAGTTATTACCAAAAGGAGCAGTCGAAAGATCCAGTGATCCAGCACATCGAGAGATCGAAGCTTACGAACACGACTGGTAAGTTTTAAATAATCGAAAATTGCTTACTTTTTGTCTTGATATAATCTTCCTTTCTTTATAATCATGGCTTTAATTTTTCAACTAAAGTTAATCAATTCATCATGACTATGATTAGTATTAATTAGTAAGCGACCTCTGCCTCTGCACCAATTCAGCATATATTAAAAGACTCCTTTTAACGCCGCCAATTCTTCAATATCATGAGGTTTTGGTGTTTTATCATAAAAGGAAAAATTAAACGAACCATTATAAACACACGGAATTTTAACTATTCGATAGTTGTCTGTGCATCCTGTCGATGGTAACAATTTATTTTGTTCAAATCTAGGCTTTACTGTTCATTTGCCAAATCAATTTATTGTACCACTGCACTGATTGATTTCTTGCTTCTGGTGTGTTTAGGTCGGAAAAATGATGGACAGTCCAGGCCGCCGTGAAAGATCCGTCAGCCGTGGTCGACGGTCTTTTTCAAGATCCCGCAGTCGTTCTCCTCGTTCAAGAAAACCATTTCGCCGTGGCTACAAGTCTCGCTCACGCTCCAGGTTACCAACTTTCCACTACTCTGTCTGCCTAAACTGCCGAAGCAAGTTTACTAATTGATCCTTTTTTAATTCTAGGGGTGGTAGAAGCCACTCAAGGAGCCCGATGAGCGGGAGACGCCGCCACGCAGGGAATAGGGTTAGTCCTCCCCCTTTCCAAGGAACAAATAGACCACCAAGAAACGAGAACTTTTCAAGATCATCACGTTTATTACAGGACGCTCCAGGTCCCAATAAATGTTTGGGAGTATTTGGACTTAGTCTTCGAACTACTGAGCGTGACTTGAGAGAAGTTTTCTCTCGTTATGGACCTATTGAAGAGTGTACAGTTGTGATTGATGCACAGGTTCGATCGGATTCCTTGTAAATTCAGAATTTCTGAAGTGCACAATATTCTCACTTCGCATAACTTCATTGTCACTATTACTACTTGCTACTTACTACTCGCAGCTGAATTTTTGATATTTTTGTTTCACAATACTTTGTTTCTTGTTTTATTTTTAATGAAGTATTTGAGTTGACTGGAATGCTCATGTTCATTGCTTTTCTGAACTTTGTAAACTTCACCTTATTCATGTGCAATATGTAACTCGAGTTCATATTTTTACAGACTGGACGTTCGCGTGGATTTGCTTTCATTTATTACGAAAGCTTGGAGGATGCAAAGGCAGCCAAAGAAAGTTGCAATGGAATTGACATCGACAACCGACGAATTCGTGTGGACTTCTCGATTACACAACGGGCTCATACACCAACACCTGGAATTTACATGGGAAAACCGACATATGGTAGCAGTTACAAGTAAGCAAATAAATATTGAGATTGATAGTTGAATCAATACAAAACAATAATCAACCAAAATGCTTCATCTTTGTTAGTAAGCAGTAAGCACACGATGTGACTAGAATACAAACTAATTTCCAATTCTTGTGCCTGTATTGACTAAACTAAGCTTTTCATTATCTTGTTACTCCTAGGAAATATGATGGTGGAGGCAGGGGAGGCGGAGGAGGAGCAGGAGGAGGACGTCGCCGAGATGATTATCGTGGTTATCGCAGGTCACCGTCCCCGTATAGACATCGGCGCCGTTATTCGCGCTCAAGATCTTACAGCCCACGTAAGTTTTGAATGGATTGGTGTAGATTTAGTTAGGACTTCATATGTACGAATGCACCGGAAAAACAAGAGACTACCCACCAAGCCAGTATTTAAATTAAGCTACGTTCGTAGTTCGTGGGGGTAGCAATCCAGCGTTCACACTATAGAATTAGGAGTAGGATTCAGTTATAATTATCCTTTACAATTTAATCTCTCAGCGAAGTAATTTTAAATTTTAGGTCGGTATTATTACCGCTGAATTGACGACTTAACATTACACAAAAATCGTCTTTGACGTAAGTTGTGATAACATTTATCATTTAACTATTCAGAAGAGTTACCTTTTACAAACGTCAGCTTATGCTTTTGCTTCGAGCGAGATAATTTGACAACTTTTTGCAACCTGGGAAGTCGAATAATAGTACGAAGATGCAATCCTGTAAAATTTCAACTTGATTTATAGGTGGTCGATATTGAGGAGTCCACAGTTGGAGGTGTTCTCTCTTCACCATATCTGAGGAGTAATTTGGTGTAGGTTAAAACAAATTCCGTAAATACCTTTACAAAAACCTAAAACATTTTACACGTAGTACAGTACAAGTCTTAATAATTTAAAGAGTTCTACTCTGATAGTATAGGTTGTCTTATATCTCACTTGCTGAATATGTTAGGAGTAATTAAATATTTCTCTTTCCTTAAGTTCAAGAATTTGAACCTTCATTATCACTTTTAACACGAACAATGATCATCGTAGGCTCTCGTTGTAACAATAGCTTTGCAAATAGTCACCAACCTTACATGCAATTTAGCATGCCACTCAGGTTTACATGTTTATGCTTGTGTATTAAGAAGCTTCCAAGAACAGAGTTAAGATTTGTAATAAAATAAGTGATGGTGACGAAATTACATGCTTGCTGCAAAAAGTTTATTACATGCACTTAATGTACTAATGATGATGTTTTTTGTTTTCAAAAGGGGCTGCGATCTCGCAGAGAATAAAGAATAGAAAAGAACATGAAATTAAGAAAGAAGCTTAAACTTTGGGGAACTAAGAAGCTAGAAGCACAACTTCCAGACAATTTACTGAAGATCTGACTTGAAATTTCCTCGTAAAAGTAATTATAAGAAGTCGGAAACTACGGAAAGAAAGTGTTTAAGCATCCATCCAGAAAACGCCTTACAAAATACAAGTCAACTCTTCAATTTGCATTCGGGTCGAAATCCAAAGTTTGTTCAGAATGAAAATTGAAGCTGTTCAGTATTAAAGCAGAGGGGAGAAAACGTGCAAGTCTGAAAAGAAAAGAAATTCTAATGACAGTAAGTTTCATCCGATTGGATATGGTAATAATTTATTTTATTTAAGTCTGGGACTCATATTTACTTATTCACATGATAATTTCCAATCTCACAACCTTGTCCAAGCTGCGGGTAGTTGTTTCTAATCTAGTCTGTGTCCTTTGTCTGCTTGGCGTTTCCTGTCCACCAGTTTTCATAAAATATCCGTGTAATTCCAAACGAGCGAATGGTGCCTTCCATGTCTTGGATGAATGGCAAAGGTCCGCAAATGTATACGAGTTTATTTTCCAAGCCCGCTTTCTGTGCTTGATTTCCTTCGCAGTCGAGTACTAGTGCTTGCATAATATCTGCTTTTCCTATCCGCCCAGCTTTAAATAACAGATAACACAATCAAAATGTCAGGCATGCCGTCATTTCTTTTATATTTCTATTTTAGATTCTTTATTCTTCTAAACTGTCAAAGTCAAAACTGTCTCACCAGTAGAATATTTGGCTGAAGGCTCAAGGTTCTTCTTACTCGTTACGAAAAATCGCAATTTAAAATCGTCGTCTTTCTTGGCAATACTTTCAAATGCATCCTGTGAAAAGGACAGGGACAAGCGCATGCAATTACAATGCAAAATCCCTTGACATCCGGACAAGTTCAGATTTACGGATTTACCCTAAAAAGAAGTTCAGACGTGGTTTTCGCTGAAAAAAGTAATGCCGTCCGAAGGTTCACCGCCGGCGCTTGCTGTTTCAAGTCTTCGGTGTGAAAAATCATTGACGCAAGCGGATTGATGCCGACTCCGCCAGCAATGAACACTATGGTCTTGTTTTGAAGTGAATGAATGTCTTCAGGGTCAAAATAAAAGTCACCTCCAACCCGCAGCGATAACCTAGACCCCACATGACACTGTGAATACATTCAAGAAACCATTTTAATATGAAGCACAAGTCAAACGTGATTGTGATTGTTTCATTAATATTAACGAAAAGTCGAAGTCAGCTTCCACTGTGCTTCTGCATACTTTTGTGTGGATCCAAAATGTCGACGGCCAGTCCGAGAATTTCACTGCCAATTCAAGACGTCCAGTTTTTCTCAGGTAAGTTGGTGATGAAACTATCGAGAAGCCACCGACTTGATTGTCTGGCATGAATAAATCTATCCTTTTACCAAAATATTGGAAAAAAGACTGAATAAATAAAATATCTGATACTTGGGTTGGAAATTGTTATCTGTGAATGTTCTTACCATTGCCCAGCCTTGAAATGCACGGCGGATGGATTCTTCGGAGATAAAACTACTTTCTTCACTGTTGGCGAGATATCGTACATTTCACTCACTGTCACTTCATGAATGTCTTTGTCGCGTTGTTGATCCGCGGTAATTGCCAAATGATCCCATTTGTCAATGGCGGAAGTGGAATCTGTATCGCGGGATGCCGAAAAATTCATTTTGCGGAGCAGAGGAAACTTTGATATTGGGCAATCACAATTGCAGCAACTGAAGTGGTGCCGGTGAAACCGATTGGAGAATTTATGCAGCTGGTCACTGAAGAGACGGAGCTGCAGCAATGCCGTCAGCTCTTGAATTTTCATTCTGGAGAGGAAATGATAAAGGGTTTATGTTTATGCGCATGACCTTCGATCTTTCATTATCAATTCAATACGAACATAAGCGTACCTGCTTTGCATCACATTAAACGCAGGCACAGGCACTAAATGCAGCCTTTCACATTAACCAAGTTCAGATTTCTCATGCGTAGCGAAACGCACTTGCTGTCTCCGCACTAAACCCAAGAGAAATTAAGCACAGTCAAGCTAGAATGTCTCGCCTTAACATACTAATTTAGTTTGTCAGTCACGTAGTTTAACTGACTTACCCCTGTCTACTGTCACGTATTTCTCCGTCTCACGAGTCCGAAGCCATTGATTGGATTGTCCTTTCTGAAACCCAGCAGCATCAGCAGCGAGAACAAATTGCCCAGACGGCAGTGTCTGGACTCCATTGTAATCACTTTAAGCGCACAGAAGACGCAGATATCATTTTGTAATGATCTCCGTCAGCTATCTGGCTTTGAAACGGGCCTGGATTTATTTGAGTGCGAATCACGTCCGAACTTTCATTATGAAGTTTGTCGAGCATGAAACTTTTATGCTGTTTCTTTCCCGGATTACTTTTTGAATTTTGTTACCGGCATGCAGGTGAATAAAACAACATGAAAGAAATGGTGCATTCTGAGTTGTGAGCATTTCACTACAAATTCACGACCATGACCAACATAATCAAATCCACCTCAACACTTCCACTGGCTTTACGACTACATGAGTGTTAACTGTTGGCCTGTTCTAATTTTTGATGCAGAAAGTGAAAACTGGGACACTACTGTCTATTTTGATTATGATTATGATTGAACAATGCAAGTTTTATGCTATGCATCTCTCTTTGTTTATCACCACTCAGTTTCTCACGAGACTCGTCCCAGTCACGGTCGGGACAGTGACTTATCTCTGATATTGTCGGTGATATTCATTCCATTCATTAGGTCGGAGCATCAGTCGGATTTGGTTCTAGGACAAAAATGCAAGCGGCTGAGCTCAACAATGGACAAAAGATGCCAATCGTCGGGTTTGGGACGGCATTTGGACCTTCAAGCGACGACGCGCAGACAGAAACATATATCGAAACCGCACTGGAAGCGGGCTATAGACATTTTGATACCGCGTACTTGTACAAAACTGAAAAACCACTGGGATCCGTCCTGGCGAAATGGTTTGCAACTGGGAAGTTGAAACGAGAGGACGTGTTTATCACGACGAAAGTAAGAACACCCGATCTGAGCAGCTGACTGCTAATAAGTTCAGTGTTTGTTTAACTTCATTTTGATCCGTTGTTGTGTTACAGCTTCCAAGCATTGGAATGCATCCGGAAAAAGTGCAGCACTTTCTTCAGCTTTCGCTGAATAACTTGCAATTGGCGTACACCGACTTGTATCTCATTCATTGGCCGATTGGGCTGGTGTACAAAGACAATGACGAGCTGGTTCTAAAAGATGTGCGCGGTCAAATCATGTTCGACTATTCAACGGATTTGGAATCGGTATGGAAAGCGATGGAAGCGTTGGTCGATTTGGGACTGACCCGATCAATTGGTGTCTCCAATTTCTCGGTGCGGCAAATCCACCGCATTTGTAGAGTCGCAAGGATTTCACCTTCAGTATTGCAAGTAGGTGGTTTAATACAAATGCATTTGCTCTGTTGGACTCTATTGTTAGAATGGCAGTATTATTGCATTTTGCAATAAGATTGTTGTTCCGGTTTGCAGATTGAGACGAATGCCTACATCCAACAACATAAATTACGGGACGTCTGCGCAAAATACGGAATTCATGTCACCGCTTTTGCGCCTTTGGGCTCACCGGCTCGAGTACTTGCCAGAATTGCAAACGAAGAGTCTACGACGCCGGTGCCAGCGTGCCAGCCGATGGACGTCAACGAAAATCATTCGTAATGAGAATTTAAAATTCCATTCCAACTCAACGCGCTGTGTTGATAAAAATTGCTGACTTTACATTGCTGTGTGATTTTCCCCTTTTGCAGTGTTGTCTCAAAACCGCAGCCGCAGCAGCCAGATTTATTGCTATCCAATGAAATGGTCACTGCCATCGCACGCAAATACGGGAAGACTCCGGCTCATATCGCGCTCCGGTTTTTAACGCAGCAAAATATTTCCGTGATTCCCAAAAGCAGGTCACCGGACAGAATGCGACAAAATATCAATGTGAGCCATGCAGATTTCAAAGCATTGACGAGTGTATTTATGTGCTTTTAATTGTTAACAATGATTGTGTGGTGGTTTTTTAATAATTTATCAGAGTCTGGACTTTGAGCTGGATGAGCACGATATGAATTCACTGCATACACTTGATAGGGGCAGTTTCGCACGCACATTTGATTATTTTCCAGGGTGAGTAAACATTTAATGAGCTCACGGGCTTCAGCTAATGAGAACGGAAAATACAAGGAAAATGAGATATACGTGACTCTAGTACTGGAGTTTTTGTTTACTTTGCTTTGCAGAGGAATGAACCATCCGGAATATCCATTTGATTGAGGTTATAAATAACACTCGCATGAAACATTTGACAGATAGAGAATAAAGCACTAATTATTATTATACTTGCTATTGTTTGCTACTCTTGTCTCCATTTGACATGAAAATGAACAACGCAGTGCTGTATAAATGCCAAGTGTGGAAGTTCGCTTCGTGGTGAGGGTTAACAATTTCTTCATCGGATCGCACCAATCTTGCAAAACATTAGAATGAATCGAAGCAAGGTGAGGCACGTCATGTTATGGTGCAATTGGCAATTTCATATGCACTTCTCAACGCAACGCATGATCAACCATAATTGAATGGGTGAAGGTTGAACGTGCTAAATACTCAGAAACATGTCACCCAGTGCACCAATCCACGTTGCGTTAATTACAAGTGCAGGTTCAGGTTGAGTCATCTCAATCGATAATGCAGAATGTAGTGATAAACTTGAAATTGAAATCGAAACCCATTACTACAACTCCATGCTACAAAAAAAAACAGGTTCATGTTACAAAACGGCGATGGTGACGGTGAAGCCGAGTCGCAATGAATGAACGTGGAGTCAAAGTCAAATTAAAGTTTATCTTCACGCTGAAGGCTGAAGTGTGGTGGAGTGAAGTAGAGTCATCGAGTTCGAGTGCATGGCATGGCATGCCATGGCATAGAAAAGGCGTTGCATTGCGAATTTTGTATTGCGTTATTTGTATTTTTGCAATTGGGACTGTTCACTGACTGCACTCCCTTCATGCATGCTCGGAATTACTTCAGTATATGACATTACGGTGCGAAAGTCACAGGAAATTAGCACTATTAGCATTTTACGAAGTGCATGCACTCACGATGTTCTGCGTTTGTGCTTGCTGAAAATGCGTCGTTGCTCAGATTGTCAGTTTCTATTTTGCTGATTTGGTACAAGTTCCTCCGTAGTTAGTTTGTGAACTCGCTGCCGTCCAGCAACCTCCTGAACTTTGTTGTGCCCACTTGAAAACCTGAACGATCTCAATTCCTGTTCCATCCTAATCTGTTTTCCGTTTACGATTCTGGAACATGACACCTGACATGACATTTGACATGTCAGAAACGAGCACAAGTACGCGGAGCTAACAGAAGACCGACCGCAATCCACTTCAGTTCAAGTAAGTTTGTTATTTTGAGTACATACATTGTAGGCGCAGGATACATTGATTGGCCAGACGCCGAAACCAGGCCAGGCCAAGTTACTGTCAAAATGACTGGAGGTTGCGCAGGTTAAAGAAAGATTCCACGAGCCGGTATCATACGATTGTGCCCTTTTCAAGGGTCAGTGCAGTCTCTACAGTAGTCTCATTCATGCTCCATTGGCCGGCTACTATTAACAAGTCATTCCATAATCAATGAATTGAACTTTAAATTATCTTTAAGTCAAGGGTGAAGTTGTGACCGGTTGTTTGCGTGGTCTCGAGTCTCAACTCTGCCCGACTGCACACGCGATAAGCGGACTCGCGTACCCAAATTTATAGTTAGCAGCATTAACAGATACTCAGAAACTCAGAACTCATCAAAGGATGAGCAGAAGACAAGATGAACTCTCCATGAGCCACACAGCTTGGAGGCTGAGACTGAGGCTTGGTATTGGTATAGCAATTAGATGTACCATAAAGAGTTGTTCGAGTTTACTTGCGACTGACTTGACTTTTAAACTGTCGTTGCCTCGCCTCGCCGTGCTTCCCATTCCCATTGCCATGCTCTCCATGCGAATGCGGTGAGGGTGCATCTCACTCACACGCAACTTGCAAGCATCGTACGATATTTTATGATGTCGAAATCCAATGGAAAGAAGACTTGTCTCGCACAAAAAAATCCCTCTCTTTACTGTCTTGCACTACTCGCTCGTTGCTTATTCATTCACACGTACCTATGTTATGTTTATGAGTTTATTAGCATCGGTTCTTTAGTTACTTTAGACAGACTGAGCAGCAAGCAGCATGCATGCCGATAGCCGAAATGTTAATCTTTGTCAGTGAGTGCGTTAAAACAACAAGCATTTGACGAAGCTTTACTTGACGGAGCGACCACTGCGAACAACCTCCAGAGCAAGAGCGTGAGCGTGGGAGATCCATTCGACACGGGGCGCCGCGACCTCACTGAACTCCAAGACTTTTCCCAGCATCATAAATTCAGTTTCTAGCGTTAGTTTCATTTTGGTTGTCTGCCTCAACCCTACAGGTGCCTGCGGAAAGGAAACCTGAGCCGTGCCGGGCGTGACTGACTTCTTCCTCTGTGAATGGTGAATTTCGAACTCGTGCCCAACTCTTCGTTGCTTGTCAATCAGTAGTACATTACCAATCATGTGGATCCCTGCCGTCCTATTCGGACTCGCAACGCTCGTGGTTTTAGCTGTTAAGAAGTCCAAGTTTGCATCGGCTGTGATAAGGAAAGCACCAAGAGATCTCAGGTAAGAGAGGGTTCAACCGGTTCGGTTCGGTCCGGTCCTTCATTGTCCCATGTAAAGCGGAGGCTCTGGCTCTAACACGTGTTTCCCGTGTACTACAGAGGCCTGTGGCGTGTGATACAGTTTTCGTGGAAGTTGCAGCGTTGTCAGTACTACAACATCACCGTCCCCGATTATTTCCAGAAAATCGTGAAGCGACACCCACTCAAGACTTGCTTTCTTTTTGAAGACCAGAAATGGACGTTCAAAGATGTAATGAGATTAATGAAGTGCTAATTGCTAATGACCGTTTGAAAAAGCAGTGTATGATAATGGAATATTCATGTCATGCATTGGACAGGTGAACGAAGTCAGCAATCGCATTGGAAACTACTTTCTGGAGCAAGGTTTAAGAAAAGGGGACAAAGTAGGAGTTTTCATGGAAAATTGCCCAGAGTTTATAGCCATTTGGTTAGGACTTGCAAAGGTAATCCGTCTCTTGTTAAGTCATATGAGTTCGCCCCTTCATAATGCCCGCTGTTATTGTCAGATTGGGGTAATTCCGGCTCTCATCAATTTCAACTTACGTCTGAAACCGCTGCAACATTGCCTGGAAGCTGCTCAATGCAAGGCCTTAATTTTTGGAATGGAGGTCGAAAAAGGTACTGCGTAACTAACTTGACTTGGCAGGAGGTTGCGACTTCGACTCGTGCATTTCGATTCTTCGTTAATTTGTGCTTACATAATTTCCTTATCGGCCCACTTTCTCTAAATTGCAGCTGTTGCAGACATTGAGATAGACTGTCCGAAATATACATGTGATTCCAGAGTGCCTATGAAGGAGAAATCGAAATCAGCGATTACATCATCAATTGCGGTTGATTTATTTATGCAACTCAATAACAATAATATCTCAGATGACACACCAAGGCCCAAAGAACGCGTCAACTTCAATGATTGCCTGTTTTACATCTACACATCAGGTACTAGGCACACGACTAGAATGCTATTGCGAGAATGAGACTATTTCCAACTGATCTACAATGATGCAATCTGATATTTCAGGAACGACGGGGCTTCCGAAAGCTGCTATCATTAAGCATGGAAGGTAATTTACAAACGAATGTCTATATGTTAAGTTTTGCATGTACAAAGTTGGACATAATTTAGATACATGCTCGGTGCGATGGCGTCTCATTACATGGATGGCTTCCGACCAGGAGATGTTTTGTACACTGCCCTACCCCTTTATCATTCAGTGGCAAATATCATTGGAATTGGCCAAGCCTTGTTGTTCGGAGTCCCCGTTGCCTTCCGTAGAAAGTTTTCAGCGACGTACTTTTGGCAAGATTGCGTTAGATTTGAAGTCACTGTAAGTCATTAATTAACCCAATGATTTTGGCATTAACAGCACGAACAGTGGCCTAATGGCCTTAAATAACTTCTTGTAAGGTTGCACAATACATTGGAGAGATCTGCCGGTATTTACTCAGTCAACCTCCGAACCGTAAAGACACACAGCACAACGTAAGACTGATGATTGGCAATGGTTTACGATCTGAGATTTGGGTGGATTTTACAACGCGATTCAGCATCAAGAACATTGCTGAGATTTATGGTTCAACGGAAGGAAACTGCAATATCAGTAAGTCGCCCTTTACGTCTGATTGCAGAAAACAAGCAGTTATATTAATTTAGGATTCCTATTCTGCAGTAAACTTCGATGGGAAAGTCGGAGCCGTCGGGTTTGTTCCACGGATTTTCTTGCCACTTGTTCCTGTCGTGTTGATCAAGGTAGATCCATGCTCAGGAGAACCGGAACGCGACCCACTCACTGGTCTCTGCATTCGAAGTAAATTCAACGAACCCGGAGAACTCGTGGGAATTATTAACAAGAAGCGTCCACTGACAGATTTTGAAGGGTAAGTAGAATCTCTTTATCTCCTTCTTCGAGCTTATTCACAGCATAGCATCACGCTGATTTAATATTTTTCAGATACTCGGACCATAACTCGAAGGAGAAAAAACTCGTTCGTGACATCAACCATAAAGGAGACATGGCATTCCGTTCAGGAGACATTTTGGTCATGGACGACGATGGTTACGTCTACTTCAAGGACAGAATTGGCGACACGTTCCGCTGGAAGGGCGAGAATGTGTCGACCACGGAAGTTGAGGCTGTAATCAACAAAGTGGTTGATCTTAAAGATACCATCGTGTATGGTGTTGAGATTCCTAATACAGACGGCCGAGCTGGCATGGTCGCTATCCTTAATACAGACGATACTTTGGACTTAGATTTACTAGCAAGTGAAATTACGCAGCAGCTGCCAAGCTACGCCCGGCCCTTGTTTGTGCGGAAAATTAAGGAAATTGACATCACAGGTAATGCAACATCAGCATTTGTTTGACTCGTCATAAAAACAGGTCTGCATGCAATTTATTTCGTGAATTTGATTTCCAGGCACATTCAAGCTGAAAAAAATGGGACTGCAGAAGGATGGCTTCGATGTGAATAAGCTTAAAGATCCAATATACTTTTACTCAAATTCAAAATACGTTCCACTTGATAAAGATCTGTATACAAATATTGTCAGTGGAAAGGTAAAACTATAAATGTGTAGTTCGAAACTTTAATAATGTTAGTAAGAATGAGAAATTACTACAAAGGTTGTGTAAATAAAACTGAGTTTTTCTGTTAGTAACTTTCTTCTCTTGCTTGTGCTTGTGAATATTTAATCACAACCCATCCGTTGAACGGCGACGGATTTCCATTGAATTCCAGAGGTGAGAGTTTGCCGAGCTCTTCCGGTTCAATAACGTTCAGGTTCTGGATCGGCCTCACGATTCCTGATTGAATTCCGGTGGATAAGAGTTCGTAGGTGCGCTCTTTCATATTCGATTTCGAATTGCATGTGAATATTCCCGAGTCGTCGTTTATATTGATTCCGCAGAAAGTAATGTTGTTCAAGAAGCACGCTAATCCCAATGAGACTCTCCCATGATCACGATCGCCATCGCAATCAGAGCCGTGATCGTGAAGATGAAGGAACCGCCCATGCTGTCTCAGGCATGAGATCGATTCCTGCAGGGAAGCATCTCCCATGCCCGCATTCATTACGACGTCAATCCCACAGCCATTTGTCGCGTCCAGCACTTGATGAGCGAAGCCAAACCCTTTCGCATTCGTAACAAAGACTTGCTCTTCGTTGAGTTCTGGATACCTGGACGTCAGAACCTTTTTCTCTTGACACGACTTCACTGTGACGAAAACTGCGGCACTGCACCCAAGTGCGACTGCCACCGCAATGGAAGCCTGGCCAATTGCATTCATGCCCGAATGAATTAGAACGCTGTCACCAGCGTGGAGTTCGGCCTTAATTTGAAGGGCATAAAACGCAACAGTGTACGCGAACGGAACTGTCGCAGCATCCTGCAATTTCCAACCTGTTGGAACTTTCCACACAAAGCGGGCATCTGCTGGAGACAATCCCATCACTTGCTCTCCGCTTGAATTAATTCCCGCAAAAGACTTCAAGGAAAGTCTCGAGCTGGGCGCGTGAACGAAATCCACTAACGCATATTGCACTTTGTACTGGCGTTGGGGTTGTAAGTTTGTGGGCTCAAACGGAAGAATTTTGTGTACCAATTTCGCCACAGAATTATCCAGATTTTTACTCGAGATTTTGTCCAGAAATCCTGAACTGGTTTTGAAGCGAAGTCCACGAAGCACAACTCCGGGAACAGTTACGACACGTGGATTGATCTTGCACGCCAGTAGTTCTATTGAACAAACAAAATGGATTATGATTTGTGCAGTTGACGATGAGGCCATTGTTCCCGCTTGCCATGGTTTGTGTAAAGTGAAATAAAATTCTCACGTGTGGGCGTAGTAGTTTCAATCTCTTGGTGCCTGACGAGTTGATCTGGATCAATGTAAGCGTAGTCCAAGCTCGAAAGCAGTGGACTCCGTACGGTTGAGGTCTTGCCCAGACCCTGTTTAAATTCTAGCTGGAACTCTGAAGGAGATGCGAGTTGAACCACTGACTCCAAGTACTCGATCCAGTTCCCAGACCAATGCACAGATGCGACGTTGTCTACAAAATGGAAAAAGTGTCGAATATAGAGGCAAACGTAACCAAAGGTGCATGATTGCACCAATTGCTTGCTTCAGTGTGTAGAGTTGCTCAAAGTTGTGCCCTAACTCGTTTAACCAATTGTTGGACGCTACCATGTCCATCGTTATCGTTTGCAATCGACTTACAGTTTTCAGTATCATTTGGACCCGGGACGCATCCGGTTTGACCATTTTGCAAATGCAGCCCATTGCTCTCCACCAGTTTCGCCCGTCCCGAGCACACAACCAACTTATCATGAATAACTTCAAATTTGCCGTTCCCTTCCAGGGCATTTGTTGCGAACCGGGTGACATTTATCTCATCTTCACTCAAGGGAACCATTTTATAAAAGTGCACGTCCTCAAACATGATAGCCAGACGCTCATGCTCGTATTGTCGACTATGCGCCAAGTGCTTCCAGACTAAAATCAAGTATCCAATGCCTGGAAAAACGATTTGGTCACCGATTTTGTAGTCCCTGAGGAATGGACTTTGTTCCAGAGAAATCTTCACCGTGTCTACGCGGGCCGATTTGGAATCCTGTACATGTAAATTACTTTTGATAAGCTCAAATTGTTGCTACTTTATAGGACAGGGCTCACTTGTTCGAAGTTGACGACTCTGAATGAATGTGTATGGTCCCATGATACCAAAGAACCAAGCAATACTGGTACTTGGGCATTCGTGTTCTCGTACAGACACGCCCAGTTTATCCTCAGGTGACGATTACTGGTCCAGAGCTTGCCAATAGTCGACAAAACATGCACAGCGTTGTCAGCTGCATTCTTGTCGGAAATGCCCAGCACGATTGCGTTGACTTTGCTCAGAGACCGTTTAAGAATTGGTTTTAGCAAGCAATGTGGTCCGATTTCTAGCACGATAGAGTGGGTCGGAATTTTCTCCAGTGCTTCTTTGAACAAGACCGGCGAGACTAAATTATGGGCAAAGTAGGCTGCTGAAATGTACTTTGATTGCTCTGAGCTCCACTCTTGTTCAGGGTACGAGGTGCTGACCCATTTGCTAGACCTTTCTTTCTTGGAGTTTTGAGGCAGGACGTGATTGATAAGTAGCGCCTCCTCCAGTTTTTCGCTCATGATTGAAATGTATGGAGAATGGAACGCTTGTCCTGCTGCAATTCCTCGGGCAAAGATCCCTTCGCTTTTCAGCGCCTCAACAAATGCCTGCACGTCCGCCACGGGGCCAGCGACGCTAACATTGTCCGGAGCATTGTGACATGCGAGGTAAATGGATGACGGACATCTTACTTTCATCTCTTCCCACGAGAGTCCAATCGTAGCCATTGTACCGGGACTGAGCGATGCTTGTTGTTCCTGGAAAATTAATCCAGCGTAGTACGGAACAAGGAGCGTTTGTTCTTTTGTGGCGTGTCCATCAATGTATGCGCAAACATTTTCCCCGATTGAGTGTCCGATTATTCCGTCAACCGAAGAAATTCCAATTACATTGAGAAGGTCAACCAGCGCGATCTAAAACACGGAAAACTCAATCAATTTAATGACGTGATGCTTGGTCAAACGGTTGTTTGATTTGCCTGTCACCAATTCGAATATCACAAGTTCGATCATATATCGGTATCACCTTCAGTACGAAATTGGCCATGGGTTCCCACTGGGAGCGATCGATGAAGTAGCTCTTGGAGAATAGACTTTAGTAGAATTTCCTGAAGTTCGAGCTAGTAGGTTTGAAAACATAAAGTCATGTTTTAGATTAAAGCATTTAAATTTCTGGTAATACGAGACTCCGACAATCTCAACAGAAATATTAAAAGTTGGGTCCGGAAACAATTCTCTTGAAATCATTATCAGAAACAATTTTCTAGAAACAGTTATCCGAAACAATTCTCTTGGAACAATTTTCTGGAAACAATTCTCCTGAAACAACCTGTATTTGAAATCTTAGCGCATTCGAACTCGCGGCCGATTCGCACTAGTTATTTAGGTATTCTGCATCGAAAATATTTCGAACCCGTGATACTTGAACTGGTGGCGTGACACGGGTCAAACCCTTCACTGCAAAACTTACCTGAACTGCCGCTATTGCCACAAATGAATTTATCGTGCTCTCTAGCGCCGTCTCACAATCACTTGTCAAAATGTTCCACAGATTAATGTCATAAGGTTTCAAGATTGCACAGCATTCCAGGATAGACGCTTTGAAGGGCTCAAACCGCATGAGGTCGTTCCCCATTCCTGTCCACTGGCTTCCCATACCAGAAAACACAAGCCAAATTTGAGGCTGTTCCTCAGATTTGGAAGCCAAAGATTTTTCTTGCACAAAAGCTTCTACGAAGCTTCGCGATTCGGTGTTCGAAATCAAGAATCCTCTGTGAGGATGAATGTCGATGTCCTCGTGGTAAATTTTGTGATGCAAAGCTGCCACTGAGGCGGCGTGTGTCACATATTCGGTACAGTCCAAGGACAGACACTGCTTCAGCTTCTCCAGCGTATCTGTCGTACTGCTCAAGATCCTTCCACTGAAAGGTACGAGTAACGGCAGCGACAAACTCTGAGAAGGCTCAGATGATACGAAGACGTTCGCTGGCTTCAGTTCACTGCTGCAGCTGCTTGATTTCAGGATAACATGAACGTTGGAGCCGCCAAAGCCGAAGCTGTTTACGCCAATAATTCCGTGTGGTGGTAAGTCACAGGCGGAATCAGCAACCTGCCACCGTCAACACTTCAATTCGGTTTCAAATTTAGTGCGACTCTCTGTAATTATTGGAAATAATCTACCTTCAATCGGCCGTCAATCAAAGCAGGAATATTTACATTTGGATCGCAGAAATGTAAGTTCCCAGGAATTTTGCCGTACAGGATGGCCACGATCACCTTCGCGAGGGCGCAAAGCCCGGATGCATGCTCCGCGTGGCCCATATTGCTTTTTACAGATCCAATCAACAAAGGACTACTTTGAGGGATCCGACCTGCACCTGGGCGGAATTGCTTGGCGATGGAGTTTGCTTCTTGTGGGTCCCCAATCGCCGTCCCGGTCCCATGCGCTTCTACATACACAACATGCGTTGGGTCTACCCCAATTTCGGAGTACACTTCTTGAAGAAGCCGGAGCTGCATCTGTCCAGAAGGGTACGTGATCCCTTGCTCCTTGTAACCATCCGAGTTGGATTTGACATTTAGTATTGTCGCATACGACTTGTGGGCTGATGCAGATTTCTGGATGTAAATCACGACGACGGCTTCACTTCGCACGTAACCGTTTGCTATATTACGGAAAAAATATCAGACTACCTTGAAAACAGGCACTGTCTTACTTCTGGCTTACCTGATTTGTCGAATGCCTTGCATTTCCCATCCAAAGACAGCATGTTGAGTTTGTGAAATTCGAGCGATGCTTGCGGCTTCAGCAGCAGATTAGCACCGCCAACGATCGCCGAGTCACACTGTCCACTCCGAATGGCTGCCACTGCACGCTCCAACGCCTGCAAGCTTGATGAACACGCGGTTTCTGTCGTTAAACTGGTACCTTGCAGGCCGTAGAAGTAAGAAATCGCGTTAGCAAACATTCCTCGCGAATGCCCAACCAGATTGAAATCATTAACTGAATCCGGATCCGAAAGGAGCAGTTCACTCGATTCACTCTTGCCGGCCCCGACAAAGACTCCGGTTCGGGATCCACGAAGTGTGCTTGGATTAATTCCTGACGGCCAGAAATAAATTCGTAGAACTCCCTCTGAGAAATGGCCACCAGCCGCCAGGACTCAAATTGGGATGCATACTTACCCGCGTCATACACCGCCTCAAAGGTCGACTCTAGTAGAATCCTGAGCATCGGGTCCATCACGTTAGCCTGTTCTTCGTTCAACCCGAATGCAGTCGCATCAAACTGGTCCAGGCGTTTGAGCTTTCCGGTTCTTGTTGGCAGGCCGTAAACTCCTCGTGACCATCTTCGGGACTCGTCATCTTCGGTCACCAGATCCACACCGCTAAACAGGTTCTCAGCGAATTCTTGGATATTGTTGGACTCGGGAAACTTTCCTGATATCCCAGAAATCACAATTTGGCACGAATTCGGGTCAAGCACGGCCTGGAGTTTGGATGCCATTTCGATTTTTCGTAATTTCAGAATGTATGCGAACAGCTAGACAAGGTCGTCTGGCGTTGGCATCGTGTAGCGGGAGAACGCGACTGGTTTCGAGAGAATGAAGTGATGAGGTATTGTAGGCATAGCTCGAAACAAAATTCGCCATTCGTCTGTGGAGCACCTGAAGCTGGTGCTTGCCCATCAAGTTTTTTTAATACTTTTAGACATTTCAGAGTCCAATGCTAAAAGGCCAAAGTAAATAGCACAAAAAGAGCATCGATTCGATACGGCAAAGCCAATCATCGTCCCTGGCCGCTTCGTGAAAATTGCCCACGCTTTCTGTTTCTCTTATTGGCAGGTAATTGCTTAGTAATTAGCCGGGCTATGACATGGAATTTCAAACAATCAGCCTTACTGCTGCTCAACAATACCTTCATCAGTATGAACATGTTATATGTCTGTTTTTGTCTTCGGATTAATGTGCGATTAATCAGTGCACTCATGATGGGTGAGGTTGCCCAGTTCAAGGGTAATCAGAAGTCATAATGAAGGCCAATGGAGAGCAACACGCTAAGAGGCCAAAGAGAATATGACGAAATAATTAAAAATCTCTCAGTTATGGTTTGTTATCTTCAGCATCGCGTCGGTCAGGTCCATGCTCAATATTTCTGGTGTCAGGGTTAATTTACTAGTTAATTTTTATCAATATACAGACTGCAGCGGTAATGCCGAATATGTTCCGATGGCTGTACGATGTGAACAGTGTCTTACGATATTGATGTAATAAAAATGACAATGAACAATGAAATTAAAGGTTCAGTCGCCCAGCACGCCCAGCAAAGTAAAATAACACGACATACGGGAAGGAGTTCAGAAAACGTGACTGTGACGCATAAATATTTATGGAACTGCCTGTGCCGAGCTGGGGTTGATAATTAAACGTTTGCTTGGTTTATTGCGCTGTCCAATCGATATCTGCTATTTGCCATCTGCTGCTTGCTTGCAAAAATCCAAGTCCATGCCATGAACCTGCTAACTACTGAAGACAACACATAATAAATTGCCATTCACAGCACAGCAAAACAAGGAATTGGTTTCCTGACTCCGACAGTTTTCAAGTTATTAATGCAATTTCCTCGAGTAAAGTTATTTTATTGCGTTCTGAATTCAAAATTGACTCGTCACCAGGAAAGTTCCTTTCCAGAATTAGGACTAGGGATTAATTATGCATAATTTACCAAACTATTCTACAATACATACGATTTGTGTATGTGGTAGGTGTCCGCACTAAGAAGCAGACTTTAATTAGAGAAATGAAGGGAATTTTCTTAATTTTACGATAGCCAGTGCAAAACATTGTGCGGCACTCATTACATTGCATTACATAGTTTATATAAGTTTATAAGGCTTTTGGTTTCTTCTTCATGTAGGCATTGTAGAAAAAGTTCGAGAAGAGCACTAAATACGAGGCGTACATTCCCAGCGCCAAATATATATTCCGAAGTGGACGATCGCAACTTCCACCCATTTCTGAAAGGAAGTGAAGGGCAAGCGATTGAATTAGTACAGTAAATAGCCCAGCCAAAATTGGGTTCAATGGTTCAAGAACGGCGAAACTTACCAATGACCCACAAAGAGTACGCGTTGGCAACGATTCCAATTACCATCTGGATCAGTTGAATGAGTGTGATTATCATTGCGATTTTTCTCGGTATGTTGATTCCCATTGCCTAGCAGAAAATCCAATAACAAGAAGCGATTAATTTCGATAAAGGGAAATGCATTACAAGCTGTTACTGTTCCAGTCAATGAACAGGAGCACCGTACCTTCAAGGCATAGTAGGTGTAGAGGCAAATGTGCACAAAGTAGTTCATTGTCATGAAAAGTCTATGTGCTGGATCGAAAGACTCGTAAGTATACCACGTGTAGGCCAGTACAGTCAGATGATGGTACCTGCGAATTAATTAAAACGTCCACACAATCATAAATTGAGTATAGAAAAGAAATCGTGCGAGTGCGAGACAAAGCGGTTTATAATTTGATGCATGGCGTGCGATGGTGATGTAATGTATCAATAAAACCAATACCAACTCGAGTTAAACTGCTAATTCTCAATTTTCCTTTCATCCCAGTGCTGAGTGCAATGCCTTACTTTAATCTGGGTCAATTTGACGTCGGTGCTAGCAGGTGGAGGCCACCTTGTATGCAATTCAGTCGTAGCCAGGCCTGGCTACGCTACGGTTTAATTGCCGTGTGAGTTTCATTGCGACTTTCATTGCAGTCGTGGCATAAACCACTATAATCAAATGCAGTAATAAATTAAGACACCTAATTAGATGATGACATTGTTTGCAGCAATGAATGGGAGTTAGGAATTGTGAACACGAAATGAAGAATAAATTGCTGGCGAATGGGAAATCGATTGCATTGAAGCCGAAGCCTGGGCTCAACTCTCTTCGCGTTTATGGCTAATTCCAATGACTTTGGAAAAGATGGCGGCGACGACCGGCCGACGGCACTGCCGGCTGTGCTTCACATTTTACTAATTGCTCCGGCTCGTATGTGAGTGAAATATGGGCTAAAACTTGAGCAACAGTTACATAACATTTAAAGAAAAGTAAACCCTTCTTTTTGCTAAAACGTAACGTAACATTAAAACAAGGCCACCAATTTGGGAGAAAAAATTGGGGGAATATGAAGGCAAGTTGTTGCTTCAAATCACGAATTGCTGTTGCTAAAAGATGAATGCTTCTTGCTTCATTAAAAATTTAACGATGTTTTTATGATGGGCTAAAGCACTTCATCATATGCCGTACAGCATAAATTGACTTTCGACTATCAAACGTGGACAAAACACAACAAAAGCAAACCAAGAAGCATACAATTTAATTAATTACACTGGGAGGGACTTACCAATGCAGAAGAATGAGTGGTTGCTTTCGTAGTACGATGAAGGCAGTATCGCCGAGCTCGACTACTTTTGAAAAGATTCCAATCAGTTCCCACAATGCTGTTCCCATACAGAAGTAATTCCTGCAAGACAAAGGCAAAGAGAATTTCCATCATCTCTGCATCCTCATCCTCATCATTAAGCAGTTTCGCTTCAACGTCATCGCCAAGCAAGAGCGGCTTCAGCTTTAGCTTTAGTATCGATTTTCCGAAGCGAAGCAAGATACTAATGTCAATGTTTGCTAGACATGGCACATTAGACACATGATACTCGATACTGGCCCAAAGTCGACAAGCCAAGGTCTATGAACGAACAGGACAAGAAGAGCACGTTCCCCAACAAATTGTTCAACTGAACACCGGACACCAGCTGCGAATAAGCCAACCATTTCCCTAGCACGTGCCCGGCCGTGTCTTGACTCTGACTACTTTCTCGTTATTTTCACAAATAGGTCTCTAGTCGCAGTCTGTCTGCATCCATCTCAGACTCAGACAGCCGTAAAAATCGATACTCCGAAAACAGCAAACTGCAGCAAATCATACGAGGCGCGAGACGGGTAATGCGAAATGCAACCCACCGCACCACTGGCAGGCAGAAGACGAAGGCGAAAGCGATAACCTTTCTCGTTTCTCGTGGAGTACTTTGTAATGCAGCAATCGAATCGTCGTCTCTACTAACCTTGAGCATACTGTGTCGTGAAATCCAGTTGGGACTTTGAACCATAAGTGGTACAGTTCAGGAATCGTTCTTCGGAATCCAAAAATGGAGAAAAAGGCGAGGCAGATGTTCCATAATATGAGAGTTCCCCGCAATTCAAATTTGTTCCTGTTCTTCATCCATTGTTGCCCCTTGAATATCAGCAGCACATACAGAATGATGACGGTCACACAAGCAAACCAGTAGTCAGACGTCCACTTTCTCCAGTGATTGAAGTCGAATGCCTTCTCCCACTTGAACAAGCGAATGTACGACGGGTTGATCGACGGATATGGTCCGGCCGTGGCTTGGGCTGCCAGCGCCGCCGCGGGATCCGACGAGAATGCTGAGCTCATGATATGCTTGGATTCTTGGTCTGGACTGGCTTCACAAACTAATTTTGTATCACAAAATCACAGACGGTTGCCGTTGCGTTTTGCTCCCAAATTCTACGGCATTGTACAAATTCGTGTTAACTCCTCGTGCAGCTTACCCGAAATGAAAAAAATGTATCATCAAAGCGGCCAGCCAACTAGCCAAAGCGACTCACCTTTCGTTGTGGTTCCAGTTGCAGCTTTCTTTCTCCGCTCCGGTTCCGAATTAATTGATGTGGGATTTCAGACTGACTGGACTAGTAGACTACAAATGTCTACTTTCCTCGCTTCCCGACACCGAGCCGCGTCGCGTGCGTTTCTGATGTGAAAGGACTCTACTGCACTAGATTGAAAGAAGATGGGCCGCCGTGCCGTCTTTTTGAGCCGTAGAACTTTATTGCCGTACCAAAACGTGCTGGAACTCGCAATAATCCAGCGCTGGACTTTGCCACACTTGCTTGCGGCTTGAGCCCACCGAAAGCTATTCTTATTCCAGGAAAGCCCTCAATTCCCCGTCTCGTTTCGGATTCCACAACTCGTTTTGTTTTGCTTAGACTCCTTGTCATAGTCGTTTTATTAGCCCTCAGGTTGCTACGGAAAAATTGCATACATGTTTTATCACCGCGGCTCGGAATTTTGGTGGATTGGTAATGGTTTGATTGGCCGCAAAAATGCAGAGAAAGTTGGTAGTTGAGGATACGGACGGACAGCGTGTGAATAATTCAACGATCTTGACGATGCTTGTGTTTATGGCTTATGACGGCCGTCTGGTCGAGGTTCTTGAGTCCCGGCCGAAGTAGGATCATAAAGCAAAGTATCGATTGAGTGTTTCTTGACGGAAGTGGACAACATGATTTAATGCGTGGATGTTCTGCCACAAAAATGTGCATTCTCTTCTCATCGCATTTGAAGATTGATGCTTGAAATACACTTGAGTTCGTAATTCTTAGTTTTCGTTTTTTATTCACATTTTTGAACAATTTACAAAATACGGCTCAAGATGAAGAGTGATGTACAAAAAATTTTCCTTTGACTTAGTTAACGTATAATAGTAATATGAGTGGTAGTTTTTGCGGTGGAAGATTTAACGCTTTATTATGTAACGCAGTATTACGAAGTAGCAGCAGTGAGCAAGGAGCCTGTGGTTTTGCAATTACAGCCGAAATTCAGCGGAAAGGAAAAGAAAGGTGCGATGAGTCATAAGTATGTATATGTACACAGCAAGCGTGATTAGTGATTAATTCTACGACCTTGTAGCAGTAATCAGACTTAAACCAGTTTGTCAGCCTTCGAATGCTTAACTACCTCAACCTGTGAGCTGAGAAATAAATTCCCCAAATTGAGCCAAAAGCAATTCACCAAAATTCTTGACTTGACCTGCTTAACAAGCAAAAACAATAAGTGCTCTTGATATTTAATCCATTCATTTCGTAAACAACATATTGACTGACAAACGACGACGACAGATCTTCGCATATTGCGTTCGTTCACAGTTCGCTCCTGAGTGTCACCTGCGTGTGGTAAGGTTTCGGATACTGCGTGAAGCCACTGATTGGTTCATCAGTTGGAGGTTCGTGCAGCGGCGATGGCTCAAACTTATATTTCTGCATCAATGAGATAAAGAACACGAAGAAAGTCGCCCGTGCCGTCTGCTCGCCCATGCACCCGCGTTTTCCTTGATTAATTCAAATTCACACCACAATTAAGTCTCGAAATATTTCTTACAATTGCGATGTCTACTCAACATGCGAGATGTGAGCGATGATTGATGACTTACCGAAACCAAATGGCATAATTTTATGTGCATTTACAATGTTGTTATTTGCATCTAGAAATCTTCCAGGGTCAAACTCGTGAGGATTGTCCCAAAGTTTGTCGCTGAAGTTTATGGCGTGCAAGTTGATCCCACAAATTGTCCCCTGAGAGTGCGAGCAATGACAATATATTAAGGGGCAAAAATTTAACTCTCTTGAGTTCATCTTTAGAGTCTTTAGAATGCTTGTTCTTTAACCTTTGGCACGAAATAACCGTTAATGTCGTTATCCTCCAAAGGCGATCTCACGGTCAATGGTAAGATGCTCGAGAACCGAAGCACTTCATTCATGGTGGCTTCAGTGTATGGCATGCTGCGGAATCGCAATTGGCAATTCACAAGTCATTACAACATGCGTCTGCGTCTGCGGTCTCACGACCATACAAGGCGCCTTCAACTTACTTGGCTCGGTCCTCCAAGCTGGGCAACCGCTCATTGCCAATAACACGGTCGATTTCTTCTTGAACTTTCGTCTGAACGTGTGGATGGAGAATCATGTACAGGATTGCAAACTCGATTGTCGTGCTTGTCGTGTCTGAGCCCGTGAAAAATAAATCCGTGCATGTCATGATGCACTGCTCGTCTGGGAATGGGAATAATTATTCTCACTTCAACAGTCACGCAATGTTTGCTCAGTCAACGGCGTTTTTGTTTGTTAGGCCTTGGCTGAGGTCTCCAATTTACAGTGTTACATGCATTGCATGTGTTTTTCTTACCTGTGTAGTAGTTGGGCTCTGGAAAACTTCTGCGGAGCTCGATTTCCCGTAGGAATTCGTCAATCAAGTCTTGAGGGTGGTCGACGAACAAACTCTTCTTTCGTTTCTCCTCCATGATTTCCTATAGAATGAAAAACACAACCATGAAAGCATGGGCAAGATTTGTCTGTTCAAGTCTTTATGTCAAGATTTTGTATGTATGAACTTACTCGGAATAAATTTTGTGTCACTCGATGCAGTTTCAGGATCATATCGTGCTCGGTTAATCGCGGAATGTATCTGAGGAACGGAAACGCGAATACCATCGATATTCCTTGTGGCGCTCCTTTGGACACTTCGTCCACCATCACAAGTAACTTGTGCAACTTTTCATCATCCCTGGAGAACCTCGCACCAGCCATGAGTGTCCAGACAATGTTCAGCACGGAGACGTTGAAAATCAAGTGCATATCGACAATTCCTCTGCCTTTCACTCCATTGAATACGTTTTTGTCCACTAAGTTCTTGAAAATCCCGAGAATCTCGTCCAATTCAGACCAAATCGAAGTTTCCATCGTATTTCCCTTGCCAAATCCGTATTTTCTAAGGGTTCTGGCCGTAAACCGCCGAA
Source organism: Mesaphorura yosii (assembly GCA_009869945.1). NCBI lineage: Eukaryota > Metazoa > Arthropoda > Collembola > Poduromorpha > Tullbergiidae > Mesaphorura > Mesaphorura yosii. Next base: position 14,719 of record WIXG01000418.1, on the reverse strand, counting down.
TCTCTTTCCAGTTTTCACCGTTCGCCATTGCCAAACCTGAGGTTCAACGCGTGAATCAGATTCCAATTAATGCTCAAATGCTCAATGAGACGACACTCTCGCGCTCGGCTTTCTCGAAACTTACCAATGGGTTTATTGAAACTTCGTTCGTAGAACATTGGATGGTCAGAATATCGGTTGGCCCACTCATCGCTGTTCATGATGTGTCTTGCGACCTCATAATCCTCGGTAAGCACTGTGAACATAGAAATGATGACAACAGCGATTAAAAAGCGAGACTGAATACTTGAAATAGCTTGCTCCAATTGCTGTAACCGTTTACAAGCGGTAATGATCGTGACAAAAATGGCACGCCATTACGCTTACCACAATAATGAACTCCAAGACCACCGGCAAACGTTGACCCGTACGCGTTGCACATTCTCTTGAGGAACTCGTAGTTGGTCATCCAAATCCATTTGTAGTACCCGATTACGTGAGCACAAAATGGAAAACTTCCTATTATCGGAAGTGAGGGCGGACCTGTGCATCAGGAAAAAACGTTCTATATTAATATTCCAAAGAACATTGAAGTCCGGCTTCCACATTTGAACGCGCGTTCTATCTCGTACGTTATCTAAAAAATTGTGTTACTTTGTCGAAACTTTAAATAGTCAAGGGCTTTGATGTGTACTGGTAATTAGGATTCATCTGACTTTCCAACTTCGAGATTGGGATATGGAAAAGACTTCCAAGCAAATCGTGAGAAGGGTCTTAGCACAAAGATGAACCCAAGCACTAGTATGCCAGAGTGCATTTTTCCCCAGCAAATTTATACTATTTGTTTAGTATTGTGTCAGGAGTTGTTGCAGGAGCCGGGTCAAGGGCGAATACATCATTGACACCATTTTCGGAACGCTCGGGATGCAATGCAATGCATACTGGATGAATGAATCTGAACGAATCTTACCTGGCATCCGCCGCAATCTCTTCTTGGCAATCAATTTCCCGCTTTTCTGATGTTCACTGTACCCAATGTAAAGGTACACTAGCACAGTTAGAATAATGACTGACTCGATCATGGCGAAAGTGGAGGGAATGAATTAAGGAGGCGTATAACACTTAACACACAAAGGAAGTGAAAGCGATTAGACGATTGCGAATTCACGGATTACGATAAAGTGGTCGTTGTCACAGTGCTTTCGCAGTCCAGACGTCCAAACACAGGAATAATTCACGAATTATTGAACAGAGAGGCTGGATCCACGTCGGAACAAATACTGGGAGTGGAACGGACCGGACCTGGGACAATAAATATGTGGTCGTGGTGAACAAAGTACAGATGGACAAAAAACGTACACTGGACCACTCACTTCTTCGTTTCTATCCTACCTGACCACTTGATGAACGTAAAACCCCTGAATGAAACAACGACTGAACGTTGTTTACTCATCGTTCATAGTTGCTCTTAAAAATATGCTCAGGCTGATCCGCGCACCATTTGTCTTAGTGTATTAATATTAATCCACATCCACCTGAAAGGAAAAGTGAAGGACTCCTATCATAATGCAGTATTAATCCAAGTCGTAGGCTGATGGGAGTTTTTGAGATGAAAAATATAGGCTGAGGAATTTTTCTCTTTTGTATGCATGTTAATTTCCATTATTATTGCGCAGTGAGTGGCAGGTACGTGAACACTGGTGCATTCTTCAGTAATTCGTACTGTCAATGGTACGGGTACCCTGAGAACTTGAGAACAGCCGCTACGGATTCATTATCAGGTGCACTACGGGAGGCAGTCAGGATACACGGACTCATCTAAACCCAGACTTCAGTCAGTTTCTAAAATAAATGAAGCTGATTTAGGGGTTGGGGGTTGCTTATTAAGATGGCAAGACAAGACAGTAGCGGCTAGCGAGTAGTCTGTGATACATAAATAATGATGACATATTAAATGTTAAAGTGATGCGTAAATAATTGTCCTCGCTCTTCATAATGGTGTGAACTGTTATGAAAAAGTGGCACAGCAGACGTGTACGGCGGAATCAGTGAACGCCGAGCCGACTCGATAATCAAACACTATGAGAAATCGCCCACCGCGTTTATTGCTGGTTTCAATGAAAATTCCCCAGAAAAACCAACTACCATAAGTTACTCTGTATGATTAGGAAGAGACGAAGTTAAGAACTGTAACTGTTAAGACAGTAGAACACGTAAAGTAGACATCAAGCCCATATCTGCATCCTACGCCTGATTGGACTCTTCCCATTCAATAATTGCTTCCCAGGGCCTTTTTTCATCTTCATTGACAGAAATCATCAAAACAATTTGACACCTTGGACTTTGGACCTTGGACCCTGTAGATTTCAGAATTTGCGTACATTGACGCATTGCGCAAATTAAAAAAGGTCGAGGCTAGATTTTAATTAGAACGAACACTTTTCTAGGTCTAGACGAGGAGCGTGGTGTGTATTCAGAGAGGCATTGCGTCATTATACACTTGTGATATTCTATTAGATGCGGTCATAGACCAAAATATGAATATGCACACGCAATTGGAAATTGGAAATTCTGACTGGAATGAGTTTCTTGATTGCATTTCTTCCAAACAAATGTCACACCGTTGATATATTCTAAGCAAATAACCCAGCACTGGCAACTCTCATTATTTCAGTCTGAATTCTAAAAGCTTGAGCATAGATTCACGATACGTGCTACAACACCGGAATATGTTTATTACTTGTCGTGAAATGAACCCGTGAGAATCACTTGTTTTTGTGGGAGTTCCAGAATTCCCCAAGATGGAAATTGTTATGAAAGAGCAGGGACAGGACACGCTGTGGAATCAAATGGAGTGATGGAGTAGGTTTTTGTAACCTTGAATATCGGCATAAAAATTCACACTGGAATGAACTTGTTAAACAGGAACTTCCAGCGTACTTGCAAAAAGCTAAATCTGGATCATGGAGCATCCTGGAGTGATACGGGTTAATTCTCATAAACCAACCTGATAATTGCTACAAAAACAAACGGACGTGTCGGTTTTCATTAGCGAGCACCTGTTAATTACATGGGATTTGACTTGCCTTCATATGCAGCTTTAATACGACATCTGCCGCTGGATTGTGGAACATAATTCTTCTATTAATTGTATTAACTGAACATTAATGCTTTCAGCGATCAGCGTAGGGTCAATTATCTGTGACCTGCTCACTTTAACAGCGACAAGCTTGAGCCTCTTTGAGTTCTCTTCTTAGTTTGATTTAATTTATGCAGCGGTAACAAAACCTGACCGTCAGAATTGAAGATCTTGACATTAAAAATTTATGGTACGCGAACCCAAACACCTCTTCGCAAGCGATAAGCAAGCGTACACAATTGCACGCAGCGCAAGCGATTCGGCGATTTCAACGTGCCTTAACGACGTGCTTTATTGTAATCATAATTTCATAATAGCATCTTTCGTATTGTTGGCGTTGCTCTTTCTCTGCTGATGATAACGATAATGATGACGATGTAAGAGATGGCGAAGTGATGCAAGGCTGACTCGTTGTTGTTGCATTATTTGAGGTGCAATATTGCCATTGTCGATTCTTTGTCCTGCATTGCAATGCGAGATTTTTATATGTGTGTCCTGCAATTTGAAGAGTCTTTAAAATGTACCGTAATTTTAGTGGTAATAAACACAGGTTTGCTTTGCAAGCTTCACTTCGTTGCATTTGCGTTGTCACCGTCGTTCGTATACGTCTTCGCTTAGTTCGCTTCCCTTCCTTATACAACATATCAACTCATCTACGTTGTTCACTGTTCAATTACAGCTCACGACGAACGAAGCTAAGAGCAAAGAGCTTTATGAGAAATAGTCAACAATATAGTGCAAAAAACGAGTCTTCATGGGAGCTCACATTTTTGCACAACTTTGTACAATAATTGCACGGGGATCTTGTGTGCATGGGTAATTGTTGGTCGATCTTCTCACATGAACGGGCCTCACGACAACGACAACAGCGGCAAGCCAGTACTTCTTTCCTCCTTGTGCACAACTGCAAATGCGAATCGCCTGAGCCTGAATCGCCGAGTGCCCAATCCTCAATCTTGCTGCTGAACGTCAACAATAACCAGCTTCATTGCACAGTAACCGCAATCCACAACCTACTGATTCGAGTTGTTGTTACACAACCGTCAGAGCAGAGTCCATTCGATTCAATTTGTTTTTAAGATACTTACGAGGACGGCAAGAATTCGAATAGTCGTTTGAGACAGTTTAATGTAAACGTGCGTGGCGAGGGCCAAAAGCGAAACGCGAGCCGAGAGAATGCATACGCATTCCCTGCTGCTGTCATGTGTTACCTAATCTAATTCGAGTTCGACACACATTCACTGGCCATTGTCTATAGAGTTATGTCAAAAGAGTCGCAGTAAGGAGTTGTGGTCACCTTGAAAAGGCTCCAGTGCTGATCTCTGTCGCACTCCTGAACGCTGAAGACCAAGCAAGTAAATAACATAAGAACAAGGCAAGCCAGTTTGTGTATGTTTGCATCCTGTCGTGCGTCCTACTTCCTAGTTTTACGAGTTTTTGTGATCGATTGACTTCAAGGAGTAGTTGCAATAAGAAGGGGTAACCTACAAAATGTACGCGACCGTGCTCAACTTCTGGAACAGTTACGTGACGCTGTACGAGCCGGTTTTCAATGTGTACGGGACGTTACTCATCATTTGGATTCTCTACCGGTACTCACCGCTCCGAATTCCTGCGCTGTCAACAATCCTCAGTGTGTGCTGCCTGAATCTGACCGCAGTGGTCGTATTTCCCGTCGTGCCTCCGCTGTACGCACTCTTTCATCTCGTGCGATATGTCGTAAATGCGTACCTCCGCTGGAAGTACTCGGGAAAAGTGTGCCTCATGAATGGAGCGGACGCTGTTTGGGGTAAGACAGATGGCAAATTGCAAATGACAAGGACTTCGCGAGATATTTATCTTTAATATAAATGTTAATTGGTTTATCGCTTGCCAGGTATAGAAAGCTTTTGCAACGCATGCAACTTCACTTCGCTGTACGTCATCGAAGGAGAGTGTGATTTGCAACACGTTCGAAATAAGATCAACTACGGGATTGTGGAACGGGTGATTAACGGAGAAAAGATTTATCAGAAGCTGAAATGGCGAGCCGGTACCAAACTCCTGTATCCTGTCTGGGAAAAAATGTACGACGAATTCGACATTGCGAACCACGTCAAGATGATTGGAGGTCGGCCAGACGACTGCACCGAAACCTTCACCGAGTCTCAAGTCTTCCAGGAAATCTCAAGAGTGTTTGATTACCCACTGTCGAGGAAGGTGCCGCAGTGGGAGACGCTCGTCGTGCCGAAGTACGTGTACGATGATCCGATCGGAAGTCAAAAGACTGCCAAGAGTTACTACGCCCTCATTTTCCGAATTCACCATAGCATCATGGATGGGGTCAGTGCGGGTTTCACGCTGCAGAATGCAATCGCGGATTCACCTCCGAAATTGACAATCAACCCGCTCGCGCCGCTCAAGCTGAGCAACATCGAGAAAGTGCTTGGATACTTGACCATCGTGGTGTTTGGACTCCATGAAGCCGTAAAATCGTTGTCGCTCCATGAAAAGAACCATTTTCATGGGCCTGCGTTGACGGGACCGAAGACGCTCGGCTGGTCGAGGCCGGTGTCGCTTGACAAGCTGAAAGATATGAAGAATTACACGAAAACATCGACAACCGCCGTGCTGATGTCGGCACTGGGCGGCGCCCTTCGCAATTTAGCGGTCCAGAGAAATTATCCCGTGCCAGACGTCATTCACTCCACGCCGACAGTCGCCATCTTACCCTACCCGAACATGAAACCTCAGAACCGGTTCACCGTCGTCCTGCTCCCGATGGCGATCGGAATTAAAAACACAATCGAGCGAATAAAATCCATTCACAAGTCAGCGCAGCAGGTGGCCAGATCTTCGGAGGCACTGTCACACTTCTTTCTACTCAAATTGCTCGGACAAACGCCTACAATATTTTGCGAGCAGTTTTCCAAGCTTCTTCATTCAACAATGATCATGTCAAATGTCCCGGGACCGGCTGAAAAAGTGCGGATGTTTGATGGAGATTTACTGGTTGATGTCGCGTTTTGGACACCGTTGAGAAACACAGTCGGTAAGCTAAAAAAAAAAGAAAATGTGTATCAATTTAGCATGATCATGTGAGGTTTATTTGTAGCAATTTCGACGAGTCTATTCAGCTACGCCGGGCAAGTGCGTGTGGGAATGGTCTGTGATGGCTGTGTGTTTCCAGACTCCAGCGACGTGCCGACGCTAATCAGCGAGTTTGAGAAGGAGATTCTGGTCACCGCTAAGCTGACGGGCGTGCCACCGTCGAGCTGCTTCAATAATTTTAGCAACGAAAACAATAATTTCAGTTCTGGTAATGGTACTGGAACTGGGAATGGTAGGTTAGTAAAAGCAGCGGCACAGAAGGAGACAACCGAGACCAGTTGACGGCTGGCCGAATTGGCAACAGTTCCTTGTATAGAAAAACGCGCATCGCAAATTGTAAATTCGTAAGTCTTGCGTCTCGCATTCTTGAATTTGGCAACCTTATTTTTTTCTTCTGCTGTACCTGTTCTGTTCAACGTGAAAGGCAAAAGCATTTGAATGAATGGCTTTAATCTCGCTTTGTGCCGTGCATTATGCAACGCGATGGCACTACGCAAGATAACGTTACTTAATTTTTTGCGATGTTGTGATAAAGAATGCTGTCGCTTGTTATTTATGGTCATTGCGTACTAGACCAAGACCTTGTCAGTCAGTTTGGCGGATCGTGATATTGTCTTGAGGGTTGATTACAATTTCATGTGCATTGCATTGCAGTACGCGATTTCAGACTTCTGCTATGCTGACGCATGTCGCAACCGTGCATGCATTGACATTAACATTAACCTTTCTCTCTTTACATTTTTGGCAATGGCACGTAGCGTCCACGTCCATAAACAAAAGGTAAAGGCTAATCGCTAATTTTGTAACCCATATGTCGTGTCGTAATTAAATGATAGCAGCACACGCACAAATTCAAGATCGTAATACGTAATGTGCAATGCGCAGCCTGTAGGCAATATGTGAAGTAAAATAGGGACTAATTAATCTCTTCATGTAGAATTCTCTGTGATTTAGTGTACGTAAGGAATAGTTTCTATTTTTATTACTGTGAATTGGAATAAAAGGAAGTCCCTTTACTATATGAATTCTCGCCTCCTCGCCGATAATAACAAATAAATTGCAATTTCTAGGGCATTTTCTCACCGACTGCATTTCCTGAGAACATGCGAAAATTGACTTGTTGCCCTTCCGGCCAAGAACCCAGAAGAAATCTTTGCATACGACATACAGTCCCCATGTATGCATGTGTCGTACCGCTTCGCTCATTAGCAAATTGGAATCGCCAGTGGCTACCAGTGTTGAGTGTTAACATTTCCCTCATTACCCAAGCCGTGCTCTGTGTCTCTATTTGCAGATTATGAATGCTAATGATTATTCTAAGTAATGTAATGGGGCCTGATAGATAATAGCTAATTTGCAATCCGGAGACATGCTCTGCATTGAAACTCATGTCTTTATGGGCAATGGATGACAACTAAAAAGAAAACGTGTTGCACGAAACGGGAGCATGATTCGATGCTCTCTTATTAGTGCGGCTTTCTAATTCTAATGATCGAGGAAGATTATACATTTGCCAGTTGCTATTTGAGTCACTTATTTCTAACAAGCAGTACCATGAATGGAATACTGAACTACGAACTTCTTCCAATTATGACGGATAAGTGGCAAATGACAATTGCGAACTTCATAAAGGCAAAGAACAGGAAATCGAATTCATCCCAGGCGCACGATATTCATGGCAATGCACCTTAGGTGGTCAATAAGTCATGAAAATACTGAGTCGATTTTTATTGCACGACACATTGAATTAAAACAACATTCCAGAGCACAATTAAATTAAATACGCATATGCATGCAAGAATTTTGAGATTGGGCGAAATCTTCGCACTCACACCATTCAAAATATCTTTTTCAAAGCCTATTGGAGAAACACGTCTAAAGGTACTTGAAGCCTTCACTCCTCTATTTGTGTTCAATATCTTACACCTAAAAACGCTTTGGATATGACTAGAAACTAGTTACAACAATGATTTTTGTTTAGTAGTAGTAGAATTTAAATTGTGACCGAAGTTAAAAATAGCTTCTATATCGTAAATCTTGCTTCCCTCAACCACGGCGATTAATTGGGCTCTGAAATGTATGAAATATATGTCCATTGAATCCGCTCAGAAAGTATTACGAGTGCACTGTACTCACCAATGGCATGCGAGCCACGAATTCCTGGACTTCAGCGACTTGAAATGGAACTGCTTCGTTCAAGGTGACCAATCCAAGATTGTCACCGATCTCAACATTTACTGGATCTCCAGAGCAGTTCATTATGCGAACATGTAAGCTGTCTGCATTGTCAACCATGTAATCTGTGGAACCAAGAGCAAATGATTCACAGAAATAGAAAGGCAATAGAGAAATTTCTTCTCAATGCGGAACTTACTGCTTGTGCAGAATTCGTGGAGTGGATACACGTAAGCATTGTACCCTGCAACTCCTGGTGTCGAAATTCCAGTGTCAATAATTTCCGACGAGTTGGGCGGAATTGTGGTAGCAATTGGACTACAAGAAACAAGCACGTAGAAACGACTCTTTATTGTAGTAAATGCTAAATGCAATATCCTCACCTCTTCAGAATCCATCCCGTGGAATCGGTATGCCTTGTCGGCAAAATCGCATTCAAACTTAATCGCATGAATGGGAAATTTTCGTGATTCACCGGATGCTGACAGAGCATTCTGATCAGATCTTGGCCCACTTCAATTATCAACGGGCGATCATTGCTCAAGTTGATAATTTTAATGTCCAACGGAGTGCCGTTGGTTGTCTTCAGAAATCGAGCTAAAACATTTTGTTAAACTTAGTTTCTCTACTTTTTTCTCCCGTTAGGAAGCTCGGTTGGATTAGCACTCACGAAAATGCAGCGAATACAACTGTGAGACCGGGTAGACGATTCCACCGACATCGTTGGGAATTGTGAATCCAATTCCGGTGGACACGGTCCTAATTCCGTTCGGTGGAATGGTCACTTCTTGGTCGCTGCATGCAACAGGTCTCGTCATTTACGGCACACTAAAATGGCACTGATACACAAAAATGAACCATACCTTCTGAACAGGAAGCGAACCTCGTCCAGGCGAACTGGAACCCGTGCTGTTGGGGAATGTACACTCCAGATCGGCTGAACCATCTTTGATTTGGTTGTCTATGTGGTTTGCTAAGAAAGTTCCCAGCTGGAGACGCCGACGGGCTTGTTACAGTTAAATTAACAAAAGTCCTACTTTTCACTTGAGCACCGTTGAAAATAATGATAATTTGATTTTAAAAAAACGTTAGTGATCAAAGCTTCATGTGCGGTGACACTTTATCATAAAATGCCCTAGTAAGTTGTCAAAGGTTATTAAAAGGCTTTCGCCTCGAAGAAATTGTCGAGTCAGCTCGTCAGCTGGAAGCCAAGCTGGAACTGAAATGTTTTTCATTCGAATCCGAACACGCATGTCTTGTCTTTTGTCTAAGCCGCATACGTCAGTACACAACAAAAATAGCACGCACAGAGCATGAAATGCATTCCAGTTGCATAAAAGCATAACATTGCCATGATTTATTGGGATGCGGATGCACAAGATCTGCACTGCTTGTAAACATGCACTCACTGCGCTGAGCGTTTATGAGTTGGTATTGCGGTGTGGTGGAGTAAAAAGTTACGACTCAGTATTGCCATTGCATTGCCGAGCTGGGCCTAAGATAAATATGCTGTGTGCAGCACGTTGCATTATTAGAGTTGCAATAAAAATATTTATTTGTCGTGAAAAATGAGAACAATGAATTCCAAGGACTTTTTTGTTCGTTGCTGCTTTGTTTTAGCAATGACAATAAGTACTTCTTCCAACTTCTACAGCTTTTAGGACAGTTTCAGATGTATAAAAACAATGCTTGTCTGAATGTTTGAGATCTTACTCTTAACGAAAAGGACATCATCGGGCTTAAAAAGCCACACAATAATTTCAAGCATGCAGTCTTGAGATAAAAGTTATTTTCAGTCGAACGTTGTAAAACTTATAGATTGGTAGTTACAATTGTAGTCCTTATTCCGAACAGAGTAGGCTCATTTAGTTTAAAATGTTTCATACTTTATGTTCATGTCCATGAGACTTGCAAGGTTCACAGTTGAATACTGCGATTGCGTTTGTGGCACATTGATGTTGGCATTTGCATTTCCTGCGTTGAGTTGGTCTGCTTTCATGGGCGCAGCAGCCTCGGCTGCGTTCCGGACAGTCTCAGCCGCGACCTCCTCTTTCGTCTTTCCCCGGCGCTTCTTCACAATCTCCACTCCATGCTTCTTGGAACAATGCGCTCGACAATTACCCAGCTGCGTAAATGACTTGGAACAGATTGGGCAAAGGAACCCCTTCTCCCCAGAGTGCGTCTTCATGTGATACGTGAGATTGATTTTCTGCGAGAAACATTTGTCGCATAGCTCGCATTTGTAGTCTTTGATGCCTAAATGCGTCCGCTGGTGCGTCTTCAGCGTGTACTTGTTGGCAAATACTTTACTGCATTTCAAGCAAACGACTTGATCACCCTTGGTCGTGAGCAGCTGAGCAGGGATGGAGACTGGAACACTATTTCCGTTGTTGGTGACCACTATGCTGTTGGGGGCTGAGCCAGCTGGAACTGGAACCGATGGTGGACTGGCGTTGACATTGCTGCTCTTGTCCAAGCCCTGATTCAGATCTGTCCGCTGTGAAGTCGAAGTCGGTTGTTGTTCAGGCGGTTTTGTGATAATACTATTTGAATGGGCAATTACAAAGTGCGTGTTGCCACTTCCAGTGGGCAGAATTATTGTCGGAGCGTTTAGTAGATGAGCAGATGTGATCGCAGCATTGTTGTGGAGCTGATTTACTGTGTAGAATTGATCAAAATTAAGCACTGTTCCCGCTGGTTGGTGCGAAGAGATTGAGGAAGGCGCCGTGCCATCATGTGGTTCTTCTGTAACAATTTGACAGTTAGGCAGGACTAATTCCAAGGCAATACAAAGCACGAATGAACTTACCTTTAACGTTGGCTCCGACGTAGTTGTTCTGAACGCTTAAACTGTACGCCAACTGGCTTGATTCTTGACTGCCCTGCGAGTGTGCCTGTGCCGGCGAAATTGTTGTACTGACGTTCCCATTGAACCCATTGATATTGATATTGTTGATATGTACAGTGCCTCCTGGTGTGACTGCGACCAGATTATGATTTTGATATTGGCTGGCAGCTGCGGCAGGAGCAGCAACCAATTTAATGGTCGTGGCGGCAGTGGTTGGGACGGTACTGATGGATGGAGAGCCAGTAGTCGGGCTACCACCGACGGTGAAGTAGTATTCGTTATTTCTGATAAATGGAAAGCAAAACATGAAACCGAGATTGGGACACTATGACACCAGCCTAAAATTGTCTGGTAGGAACTGAATAACTACGCGAGCTTAATTTTAATTTGCAACGCAGGGAGAATTTGCTTCGTGCAGCCAGTTCCAGTTCTTCGCTTGGCTCTTAGCTGTGATTCTGACTCCGACGCACTGTTTGAGTTCTCAGTATACGTACAACACATGACTTTCAACACTTTGCGATTGTAAACAACTCGATTACAAACGCACCAACACCAAGCAGTGCCAAGCCAAGGGATAATGAGGAACTCAAGTTCAAGTCGGGTTTTATGGTCGCTTTAGCCCGAACTGCTTCGGGAAATGAACAAGGACACGAAGAGATCTGTGAACAGCATAGCAGAAAAAAATTCGATGTGCTATTTTGCATCTTGTACAAGTTATTGCCGTTAATGCGAAAGAAGCTAAAGCCACAGTCACAAGCTATACGCTGAATTTATTAATTAATTCACCTTAATTATGATGAATTAATTAAAAGCGCTAAGCATGCGTCTTATAATTTAACTGTTATATGACACAATTTTAAAGATCAGTAGATCAGTCGTAAAAATGCTTGGGAATTTCCAGTTCCGCGCCTCTGTGGTGTAAAAACCTCGATGGGAATGTGGCCGAAGATGATGGTAATGTTTAATCATTACGATTTTCGTGCTGGCCCTCACATTTCCCACGAAATGGATGTTTACTTACAAAAACTCCGTCCATTTAGCCACATCCACATCATCTTAAAGGTAATGACCAATGGCTACCCTGGACAAAGCGTAGACGCGTTAATTGGGTATGGGAAGTAAAAAATACCACGTCGCAAATGGACAAAAAGTTCTCAGCATGCTATCAAAATTGGCAATAACGACACACGATTCCAGGATTCTTGGTAAAAATCATTTCTTGTCTGATCTCACCCAAGTTACCATCGCCATCGCCATTTCTTCGCCATGCAGAAATTGACCCAAGTCCTGAAAACCGTCCTGCTTGAAATTTTGTACATAGTCTTATCAGTGATCGTCTCCGTGCTCTTTCCACTGTTATTCCTGTCACTTGCACCGATTTATGTGCTTCGATGGATCGTCGCCACTTACGCCCGTCACTTCAAACCTGGACTTGGGAAGATCCTGACGGTTCGGTCCTCCGTCTTTGCTGTGGACGAACTGTACGATAAGCAGTCTGCCACTCTTCTCGTGCTGCTTGTCGTCGAAGGTGACTTAACAGAAGCAGAATTCAAGGACATTCTCGTGAGAAGACTCCTCAACAAGAAGCTGGACAACAGCGATGAGCTCCTGCACCCGGAACTGAGGCAGTACATCAAGAAATGGATGGGATTCCACTTTTGGAAGCCAGAACCAAACTTTAGCTTGAACGACCACTTCTTCGTACCACCGCCACACCCGTCGTTCGACGAGAAAACAATGTTTGCGTACAACAACAAGTTGATTGAGACACCGTACCTGAAGAAACGTAGTCCGTGGGAGTTTCATTTAGTACGCAACTACAAACCTTTTGGTTTCAAAGAAGATTTCGGCCTGACTGGCATCATATTTCGATGTCATCATTCACTCGCCGATGGATACTCCGTCCTGAATTTAATGACGTGCTCGAGCGATGACAAGTACGACGTTGCGAAGCCAGTGCGAGTGGCAAGACCAGCTTGGAAAGTATTTCTTGAAAGGCTCACGTTCCCATTTCGCGTTCCCTACGAGACCGTCAAAGTTGGGTTCGAATCCTACGATATGAATGACTGGAAGTTGCCTGAAGATAAATTAGAACGGACGTGGACGGGCGCCTACCATCCATTAATTCCACTGTCGAGGTTCAAACAAATCAAGACGCACTATGGAGTGTCGCTTACCAGCGTCATTCTTGCCGTGTTTTGTGGAACGCTGAGAAATTTCATGTTGATGAGCAAGGTGAAAGTTCCGGAGAAGATTCATTGTCTGACGCCGCTTCCATTGCCGGGGCACTCGGAGAAACTGCGAAATTTTATGTAAGTTTGCTCCCCTGATGCTTCTGGTCCTGCAGCAGCTTTTCAGGTTGAAACTAATTTTGAATTGTGGTCGCCCGAATTTTCAGGACCGCCTGCTTTACAGCACTCCCTGTCGGCACATCCGACCCCGTGGAAAGGCTGTACAAAATTGAGAAGCACCTCAAAGGGCTGAAGCGGTCAACCTTCCCGTGGATTGCGTCAGGTTTCTTTCTCCTCTGCGGTGGGCTGATTTCACCTCTTCTGGATATCACCGCGAAGAGTCTGATCGGGACGGCAGTGATGACCAATTTTCCCGGGCCAGACCGAAGAGTTAATTTCTTCAGTCGACCGCTTCAGTAAGCGTATTCGTTTTCTATTACATTTACGTCACAAAAACGTGTTTGATCCTTTGCAGTGAACTGAATTTTGGAGGTGGCATGTTTCGTGGAACGCTGAGTAAGTTTTTTCCGATGTAAGGGCATTATTTGAAATTATGTTTGCGTGTGATGTCCGCAGGTGTTGGAATGTCGTCCATAAGCTACAACGGCATGATTAGCTTCCTCATCGGACTGGACAGGGCAATCTGTCCAAATCCTGAGAGCCAATCGGTGCTTGTGAGTCTGATCACGAAGGAAATTGAAATGTTGGAGAGTTTGATGACAATTGAAGTTTAAAGCTCATAATGCGTGTATTTATTGTACTTCAGGCTGTTATCACACCGAAATAAAACAGTAAATACATCAACAGGGCTCCAAGGCCCGCGAATAGCACAAAGTAAAACAAGCTTGTGCACCTGCAATTAAATAGGTGGAAGTATCTTGCGCCGAATTTTATGGCTCTGACCAAAGTTCTGTCGTTATGCTTTGGAGCATAGCGCAATGACAGAGCCATGTATTCGTCATCCACGCGCGACAACGGACGCCAGAGCACGGCCTTCTTGTGTGAGAAAGTCTCGAACGTGTATTTGCCGTGATAATTGCCAAATCCACTGTCACCCACCCCGCCAAAGGGTAGCTTGTCTCCTGTAAGTGCACAACTCAAAAAATTAATGACGGTCACCATGAAAAAAACGGGTGCTAATTATTTCACAGGACGGATTATGTCTTTTAGCAGACCAAAATAATTCTCTCTGAGCAGACCATTTTTATTCATTCAAATCAAACGGAATATTAATTTAAGCATAAAAGTCAAGGAGCT